>PQWD01004826.1:30458-308808 GCA_019425675.1 Leucinodes orbonalis | reverse complement strand
TTCAAAACAGGCACAGAATCCTGCACCTTATTAGAAACATTTAAAAACGTGCAAAATTCACACACCCTGTCACCTAACATTATCTAAACCAAATTACTACTTATGTTCTATATCGTATGTAGGTACTGATTAATACAATTTGTTAGATTCATCTATTAAAACTTACATTATATATGACTTCTCTAATTTTTTTTTTCATTTAATCATCTTACTAAGCTCTATTTTTTTTCTTATTTACGGTATGTGATGTATATGATACATTTTTTTAATAATAGTGTAAATATGTGATTTTATGACTTCAAATCGTTAAATACAACGTAGCAGAAAAGTCGAATCGACTATTAACATTGGGATTGGGTTTTGCAATAATGAAAACAATACTGGAGACGAATATTGGGAATCGCTCTTGAGTAGGCTTTCCAGAGTGGACAGGGCTAATTGGGGGCATGTCTCAAAAGCTGCCACATTTTCCGCGGCTATTTGCAATACGATATTATTGGGTTAATAGTTGCAAATATACTGCCGCCATCACTCGGATGTTACAACAGAGAACAAGATTAACAATTCACGCGTTAACGTTAGACAGATTTGAATAATAAATTTCATTTGCCTATTTGAGACAGGCAGTAAACTAAAACACTGATGAGCCAATCGGCCCTGTTCCTCAACTTACCCTCAAGTATCTTGACGCAATAGCTACCTTTATAAATCGATAAGATATGTAATACATTGTGACTTAACTATTCCATTCGATACATTATGTGATGTTTTTATTAGCGAATGGTCAACCTACATATTCAGGTATCATTTCACGCATTTTCCAATCATTGTCAACTGGCGTGGCACTGAACACTTAAAACTGGTCCTAACAATACAGAGTATGATTCAATCTGGGCATCACTCTATGACCAATTTGTTAATAATACAATTCTTTTTATAAAAGCTTTCCTTACCAGAGTTTGGACAAATCGACAAATTACATGGTTCCCCATAACGTAAAGACTTAAACCACTTAATCTCTTTGCAATTGGACTAGACCATTTTTTTTTCATTAATTTAAGAAGGCAAAGTGTGAAACCAATCGAGAACTTGGAAAGTCGAGAAGCGTGAAAACTCGAGTATTCCAAGACGGAGTGTCTATATACAAAGAAATACCGAGGGGAGATATTAACTAAAATACTGTATTAATGAAGTATGTGACTAGTGTAAACTGTCGATTATATATGTCATAGAGCAAATCAATCTCGCTAATACTTGCGTGTCCGCCACAACCGTATGGCGCCCTCAAACAAGGAAATTATTCTAAAATAGGGCGCGACCTCAACCCACACCTCGGCACAAAATAATTATCTATAATTAACTGCTTAAGAAATGTATGAACGAGCATTTATAATTGTTGTACCATTAATATTAACATCAAAATAAATGCATCATGTCACTAATGTCACTGACAAACTTTAAATAGGTGAATAAACTAGATGCTAACAATATAGATGTAATACACTACACGTCACGAGCTTAATGAAACAAATGATTAGAACATTCTCTCCTAAAAGGAGTTGGAAGCAGTAAGGTGTAATGTAGAACCGGACCACCGACCTCCGGCCGCCGGTCGCTGGGCGTAGAATACAGTTACATCTAAATATAATTTTATCAAAACTAATATTGCACACACATACACATTTAAACGTAACATTCCATCATTAAAAAAAATAATAAAAAATGTGTATGCGTACAAAACCATATGAATTACTTATAAAGAAATGCATAATAGTAAATTGTGCATATTAAGAGCATAAATATATATAAAATATAATATAGGATTATAACTGCAAATTAAATGTGAAAATATTTTTTTAACAATGTGCTTTCAAAAGTGATGATTACAATTTTCACGTATAATAATATATAATAATATAGTGTCATTTACCATAAAATAACGGGAGCAATGTCACACATTGCGAATTAAAAATAGTTACACGAACTGCCAAATTCAAAAAAAATCTAGCGCAATCTAATTGCTGTATTATATTTTTCTGATAATAATTCGATTCATGAGTTCATTTAACAAATTGAAATCACTGGAAATTAAGTTTACAAAATAAATTATGAAAAAAATGTATGGAATGAATATCACACAAAATGGAAAATCCTCTCTTTCATAAAGCACTGGGTACACACGTTCAGTAGATCAAAGTGGTTCTAAACAATGATATTTAAAGTTTAATGTGATGACGATAGTATCTTAGATTTATGATGTACAGTAACAGTAATACGTACGTATTCATTAAGAAAAGAGTAGCACTTAATTTCTAGACTGTTCGAGTAAGCGTAATACAGATACATATTAATTTCATTCAGTCGAGTAAGTTCTCGATTGTGAGAGAGTACGGCGCGATTGACAGTCGATGGTCTCGCTCTGCCGACGCGGTCAAGCCTGTGTTGGTACGCTCTTTATTATTAAAAATAATTATAATATACAAGAGTATTGCTGTAGTGAACTTCACATGTAGATGAGCCACTTTGTAAAACAGCTGCGTCAATTGACAGCTAGCTTAAGCACGTATACACTTTGCAATCTCAGAGCATTGATCTGCAGACTCCCTGCAAATTGCATAATGTAATTAACAGTTTGAATCCAAGGCTACTAGTGCTAACTGATATAACACTTGCGATTTACAGGGAGTAAGATCAACGTTCTGCAGATCGCATAGTGTACTTATGTGCTTTAGTGACGCCATGTTGGGAAACTCGCTACAGCAAATCGAATAGTTTAGAGGCATACCGTGGCATAGGCTCGATTTGGCTAGTCGACTGACAATGTTGTGTGATATTCCTATACGCGGCAGTCGTTTAGATGCTGGACTTGAGAACGAAACCCGAAGGTGGTTGGACTCCGACACTGGTAGTTGTGCATCTTGAGGCCGCGACCGCGTCGTCAATCGATGGCAACTGCACCAGCGCCATCTTGCGGTCCTGCTGAAATTTTACAGATGACTTAAGTTTAATAACCTTTAAAAATTTTGGTTTTCAAATTTAGCTGTTCGGGTAGTACTTTGTAGATTTCTCTATTATTTTAACTGATTACTACTGTTACGGGGAAGTGGCAGTGGGAAGGCATATAGTGCGTAAAACCGATGGCTGATAAGGGGAAAGGATCTCGAGTGGCGTCCGCATAACGGAAAACGAAGCGTAGGCCGACCCCAACCAGATGGACTGATGACTTGGTTAAGGTGGCGGGTACGATTTCTATACGAGCATTCAAAAGGGTACATACATAAGGGCGTCTTAGAATATTGCTTGAACTTCGATTTAATTTAGGGCGTTAACGTTCTTAGCAATTAAAAACAATTGAGCAATTGACTGTTTGAAAAATTGTTTCTAAACACAATCGGAGAAATTATCGGATTAAAAAGTCGCCTCTAGAAATTAAGAAGTCTCGTTGGTTTCTAGTACAAATATGTGCTGTTAGAGTTATTCTAATTCTGTTCCTATTTAAGATCGAAAGTGACTAGTTCGAGAAGTTTGTCGTCATACTTACGGGAAGAACTTAAACGCCTTGATCGTGAATCCCCGTTTAGTGAAGGCCTCTTTAATATCATCTTCCGACACAGTGGCTCTGTAAATAAACAAATTTATCTTAAAATCTGAAGCCCTTAACCTTAAATCTGATATCCATACATGTGTTAATATAGTTATCATTCTAGCAGTGGACTGTAGTGACGTATTTGTTCACCTGAGAATGCTTAACGAGCGGATCGATTTAATCCAATTAATCTTAAAATGAACCGGTAAAGGAGCGTGAATATCTTTGATTGATTTTTACCTTTTTATCCTCCACGCTATTTGGAAAATGATTACATAATGCATTACGCTTAAAAGATTAAGGCGGTCGTTAAACATTTCAATATTTTTTCCTTAAATCAATCTAAGATTACATTACAAAAGAGTTCTTAAGTTGGTTTTTGAATCAATATAATAACAATATTACTCCTAGAGGCCCAGAATCAACGAATGCCCGCGGCTTCGACCCAGTTTTCCCCCAACTCCCTTGCGCAATTTCGAAAAATCCCTTCCAACGTTATTTCACTTATTCCGGCGCTCAAGATTTTCCTTTTCCGACTCAAAATTTATAAGTTTGAGCTGTGTTTCGGGGTATGACAGGCATTGTAATCACTGGATTACTGGAGGTATCAGAATTTTAATGCTTGCCCCATATCAGGATCACTCGTGTACGAGTAGAAAGTATATTATGTATAGTGGTATTACAAGAAGTATACGAGCGTCATTGGCTCATTGGTGTGAACCGTTGCCTTCTGATCTGGAAGGTGCAGGTTCAAATACCGCCACGTACAATGTTTTTTTTTTTCGAAATTATATGGTCGTTTATCCGACGCACTAACGGTGAAAGAAAACATCGTGAGGAAAGCTGGGGACGACTACGAAGAAATTCGAAGGTTTTGGTGTAGTCGGCCAATCCGCACTAACTTAATGAATAAAGGCAAGCGCGTTGGGTTGTTGTCTGATCGGAGCCGAAAAATATAATTTACTGCAAGATCTTATCAAAAACTTTTGCTGTCTTTAACATTATATAAAATTTATTGAACATGCCCTATATCTAGCGTCGTTAAATCGCGTCTTTTAACCCTGAACGCCAATGTCACCTATTTAGGCGTCAAAAATAATAGATTTTCTATTGTGTCGGATTCTTGGTGTTCAAAGGGTTTAATCTATTTTAAAGCACTCGTATAGTAAGTGTAAAAACACACACAAACATATTAGCATATACATACATTATAATGCAGTTGACGGATCTCTTGTATGAGATTTCGCAGACAAAAAAAAATTGGACAATAACTTACGGAATGTTGGACAGATGTAACGTAGCACTCGGCGGGTAGATGTTCTGATAGTTTTTGCTGCCCGGCTTCTTGAATCTGTGCAGCGGGCTCTGGGAGTAATCCCTGGAATTTAACACAGTGGCAATGTATTTTAAGCTTTGTACGACTTTATTCGGGCAAAGCCCGAGAAGTGAAGGAATTGTTTGTAAGCTCAGCACGTACCCTAGACACGCCAATGCCCTACGGCCATAAGTTAATTTTTAGTAATTTTTAATGTTGGTTCTTTGTTATTTTCATTTTAGTAGTAGTAGTTCCTCCAAGCTTTGGAAGACACTTTAAGCTTTTGGTCCAATCAATAAACATCTTATACTATCTTAAAATAGCGGCCATTAACATCCACCAATCCGTATTACGCCCGCCTGGCTCTACTATGCCTGCTATGCAGTGGGATGTATAGGCTGTTTGATTGATTTCTTGAAGGTATTAACTAAGAGAAACACAGATTCGACGCGTAGCTGCAAGATAACAAACAATTGTACAACGGAGTAAAATACGTAAAATATTTCTGTATGGTAACACCTGAACTAATAAAATCATAGTTTAACCTTTTGACTGCCAGAGACGCCTTAAAGCGTCACAAACAATAGATGTTCCATTGTGTCTGGATTGCAGGGTTAAACACTAACCACCACAAACGGATACAACGGTCACGATTTATTTTATATAACATCAGAAATCCTTGTGGTCAAAGGGTTTAAAATTTATTGTGAACACTTAAGGGCATCAAAGGATTTAATTATCCATACCTGGTCAAGCCGGCATCGGGCTGTCCCTCCTTGGGGAGCTGCACCGTCTGGTGTTTGCTGAGCATCACGCGCATCGCCTTGCCGAACACGCGCAGCTTGTCCATATGGGTCATCGCTGGAAGAGTCCAAACAGTTATTAATTGATTCCGTGGTTTTCAGAGTTAAGTTGAGAGTTTACTGTTTCAGTAAATTTGTGGTCTACTGCCTGTATGTTGAACAATTCACTGTTTTCCCTCAAAAATGTATCCTCAAATTCATATCATATAAGTTATTGGTTTGTTTCTCGGTGCTCAAACCACACAGGAGCCCACATAGTCAGAGTGGCTTGAAGATTTTTTTGATAGATAAGTCATAGCAGGTTGATACACTAGTCTTTAAAAATAAAAATATTTCTATCCTAAGTATGTAAGGATATAAAAAAGCATCAGAAGATGGTAGGCGATATGATTCCGATATGAAAAGTAGATCCGATATTTAAAGAATCTGACTATTCAGTACTAAGGACTTGTGCAAAAGTAGACGTTAAATAATTCAAAGTTAAATTAATAAATCGGATTGTAAAAGTTAAGTAGAAAAGTGAAAACGAAACCACAGGACCCTTTAAACAAATAATTTAAAATGTACTTCCTGCTATCACAAAATTATACGTTGACAACTGGAAGTTACTGCTCTGTTCGAACCAATTTCATCAACACTGTCATTTGACTTTTACCACACGCAACAACTTGTTGTCAATTAGTAAATTAAGTTTCTCAACCCATTTCCTTACTTCTTATGGGGGTAAATCTTTACTTTAATTATAATTCAATCCTTGATCCTGGTTAAAAATGCACACTTTTAAAGTAGTTTCGTGTTGATGTGATTGTTCTATCATCCGACTCGACCTTTTGCACTCAGCAGTCTGTTGTGTTGTTAGGTTTTCCGGAAAGGGAGGAGGGAATTTTAAACTCTTCCACAGTTTATATCAGTCAAAAGCGACACTTAGATTATCAAAGTTAGATTGTCTAAAGGTTTCTGGAACACATGTAAGATTTCCCTCATTAGTATCCTTACCTAGATGAGCCTGGTGTGGTTCAGCCATCTGAATTAGTGCCGAATCCTTCTTGTTATACAAGATCTTCACGCGTTGCACGTCCCCATAAACACCTACACACAAATGCTGTCTTACAAACCAAACAATAAAGATCATTTACCTAATCGCAACTTAATCTAAATCAGCATTTTATTCATAACTATTGAATAAAATTACTAGGCTTGGATTAAGAAAAATTGAGATCAAATTATCAAAAATGTATATGTAAATTCAACCAGCAACAAATAATAGGATATGAAGTTTGTATTGAGCAAGTCCAATACTAAAACTTAAAAATTATGTTGATCTCAATCCAAACCGTGTAGTAAAATAATACTATCGGCCTCAAATGTGCATTGTAGTCAAGATTAGTTAATACGTATCACAAGGATACTCTGTTAAAAGTTGATACATACATTTACACATTTGAGAGAACCCAAAATGTTGTCTAAATACAGATAATGCCTAAAATAGGTCTACACTATATCACTACACGCATGTTTGCTTGGACAATGTACAAAGAATTTTAGTATTGATGTTGTAAAATATATAATAATGTCATGAAACGGGACAGTTGGAAAATTATATAAGAAGAAACCATCTGAAGCGCTAAATTGGTCACGTTAAGCTTTCGATAAATGTTTTAGCGATTAACAGCGGTCACCTCGCATCTGTGCGCTGTGTTAAGCCAACTGCGAACTTTGGCCAAACATTTTACTTCATACGTTTAGTTTCAGTTCATTCTGTTCCATTTTAGTCGCGAGATATTGCAGCGTAAAAAACACGCTCACTATGCGACTCACTTCGATTTTAAATAATCCATTACATTGAATGCAAAATATATGCAGCTCACAATAAAACTGATAGTATAAGACAGAAGAAAATAATAAAATGATAATGAAACAAAGACAACACTGGGTAGACAAAAGACGATATAACTTAGCTACGACTAAAGCGTCTGAAACACAAATTGTCAAGTTAATAAAGCGTTTAGATTTGATAGTGTTATCAAGCGAAGCTTCGACAAACGGATGCGGTTATCAGTACAGAAGTCGAGAATGTTAGGTGACAATTTGTCTTCCAGGCGACAGGGCTCAGGAGCAATATTAATGTTTTAATATAAAATACGGAATGTATGTGCACACGTACCGAAAAGGGTAAAGAGAGCGTCAGGCGTGACCATCTAAAACAATAGGAGAGAGAAAGAGACAGTATTATAAATAGTCGTAAAAGATATTTGACATCATATCTATAAATAAATTAGCAACTTATTTTTAAGGAGTTTAAGTAGAATATATAAGTAATAATAGCCTGTAACGCCGCTCGTTAGTGTATGCATTAGTTGTTTGCAATAATCTTTGGAATGCTAACCGATTATTGTACTAGGTTTTGGACGTTACTGGCTATTGTGTTAGCGTAATGAATAAATCTGACTAAACATGTAACTACTGAGTTGAAATAATTTACCAAGATTGTACTAAACTTTAAAATTTTACTGTTTTAATCCAGTTTTCCATCTTTTAGGTTTGCTCATTGTATGAGATTTGAACCTGTATATTGTGTAAAGCTTTTAACTGCAACGTTACAGTTTGTCAAAAAAGTTTCAGGTTTTGGTGGGGGGGGTATGACAAAGTTGATAACAAAGATATAATTTGATAGTATTGGTACGTACCTCTTCGTTGAGATTGGAGACCAGTAGGACGGTGGCGAGTGGTAGTGGTGGGGCGGCTAGGGCTCGAAGCGCGGGCGAGGCAGGCGTGAGCGTGAGCGCACCGAACGCGGGCAATCCCACGCCGCCCACGCCTACGCCGTACGGCGAGGTCAGGCCCGATCCGAGGCCTAGGAACTGCGGCGCTAACACACCGCCACCTGTTCGAAATACTCGCTGTTCACAACCTGAATTGTGATGCTGGACAGCCGAGTGTTGGCTTGTTAAATTACCATCACCTTATCCTACCAACCACCAACGAAAATGTTTCCAAAGTTGCCCGAGGTGGCAAAGAAAACAGAGTCAATTTCGGTGTATGCAACCTCTTAATAATTGCCCTATCTAAATTGATTGCAAGCGATAGAAACCATTTACCACTAGGTGAAGACTTTATTGAGGTATAAAATAAATTAAATATAGTTTAAAATTTCACCTACACCGTTTAGTAGTCAGCTTCAGTTTAAAGATACAAGGTGCGGTAAATTATGAATATATTTATTTTTATTATTAGTACACTGTGTTTGACGACTCTCTAAGTCACATATTGGTTACTAAACGAGATTATATATTTTCGTATCTAAACATATTATACTCGTCAAAAGTATTTGACAGTTTTAAATATTTTATGATATTCACCTACGGTGCAATGCGAAGATCATGAAAAATCGGCGAATGAATTTTGTTAGTAGATAATAATAAAATTGCTAGTGCAGTTATTGAAATTTTAGCAGATGCGAAAATCGCTATCCAGGACTATAAAAATAAACTTGAAATGTGAGTTACAAAACAAAAATTTTAATAGCTCTTCTACGTATAAGCACCAGATTGTGACGTCATGGTAATTTACTGCTGTAAATTCAATTTGATACTAAATCACTACCTACTAAAAGATTCAAAACTAAGTGGACTCAAAATATTTCAATACACAGTTAAGTATTTCTTAAATTTAAATGCAATGTGATTTGAAAACTTATAGGCATAAGTATTTGCGTCGAATGAAAGGTAAAGAAGACTTAATAGTTGACTGCAAAGTATTTAAATACTACCGGCTTGGTCCAAGAGAAGTGGCAAACTTGTAAACAAACTTGGAAATCCTAAGTAAATTTGGGCAAAGTAAAATTTTACGTTTGTATCAAGATGCTTTTAAGTTCTTTTTATGTTAATCTTATTTTTTCATTAGTTCCTATTTCCATTAATTTTTTTGGCTTAATCATCTGCAAAACAAGGTTTTCCTATCTCCCAGTCTCATGGCTGGCTGAAGGCCCATCAATAGTGGGATTTCGAAAAAAGCCTTGCTTTGTCCCGGTCAATACTTGCGTGAGCGATATTTGGCTCAGTGATATACGAGTATACAGGGTGAAATCGGAAACATTGGCATTTAAAAAAATAAACCTGCTCGCGATCAAAGTACATCCCTCAAATATGAGGCAAATCTATTGATACAAAAATCAAACATTTCTAAACACTAAAAATCATGTAAACTTTGCGATTGATCAATAACATATTACAATAAAAAATATTTTGACTCAAAAAATATAATTTTTAATTAAATGAGGTGAGGAGAGTTCGCGACGCGCGGCTTTATTTATTAACCATTTATTTTGTAAAAATTTTATGATAACTCTATATGGCATTAGGTTTCCATAAAAACATTCCATAATATGTCGAATAGATGCCAATGTTTCGAAATTCACTCTGTATATGCGTCATTCCGACAGTTTTTAAAATGCTGCTTATTGCTTGTTTACTCCATTGCCATTCCTTCAAAGATAACCGAAGACTAAACAGGTGTAAGACGAAGAGCGGTGTGGTAAGCGTCCAGGTGCTCGGAGTAGTAGAGGACTAACTCATCCTGGATGCGAGGGCCAGGGCGAGACGGGCCCGTGGCATCAACTCACTGGTCAACAGTTGGTGCGCGTCGCCGTCGCCAGATGGCAGCGTAGGGTTGGTGTAGTCCCGCGACTTGTCGTTATTGTACTTCACGTTGAGGCAGGTCATCTTTGAGTAGTCGATGCGGAGGGTGCAGCAACCGTTGTAGATATTTTGGCCGTCCAAAGCCTGTGAGCAAAATAGAAAAGGTAATTTAAAACTTATAAAGACTGAACTGTTCGAGCTGCTCTTAATAAGTATAGCGTAGGTAGATCTTAAGATTGGCAAAGAAAACCTAGTTCATAATATGGCGGGGCTACGTCGATAGTCGATCTTCATAGCTTTTTCTTAAACTATTTACCTGAACGTTATCTTTTGGTTAGACCATGAAATTTTTTTTTCCTAAATTACTATACGTTCAACGAGAAAAAACGGTTCTATGGTGTAGCGACTAGTTTGTCGTTTCGTTTCATGACACGAAAGTTAAGCGTGTATCGCAATGGGCGGTCTTTGGATGAAAAATTATTGTCTCATTCGTTTCGGAAAAGTCGAATATCTTAGAATGGATAACCCACGCTTTTGAGGGATATGGTAGGCTGGTCCATTGATTGAAAGACTGAAGTTAGGATTTTTTAACAAACGTGCATACAACCCGAAATGATAACTTGGCGTGTATGAAGTAACGTTAGCGATCTCGTTATCCCTGCCAACGATAAAAAACGTATTACCCACGTGTCAGAACCGTTAAGTTGGCTCCCAACATTTGTTTGCGCGAGCGACGGGTGCGCGGCTCCGATAACGCCGCATCGCTGTAGAAAGGGAGTTAATTAAAATGCTCTAGTAATCCAACCCGTTACTAAGCTTGTACCGACGTTTTTGAGATCGATGTAAGGAACATCATCAACTCTTGTCTGTTGTGCGCGGATATATTTTGATTAAATGGAACTACACAAAGTCATTGCGTTGGTTGGTACTTGCGCCTCATTTATTTATCCCGCTTGGACTTATGGTTTAGCTATAGGTATTTGTCTTCTTGGCTGAAAGGTCATTAGCTGTAATTGGTTAACTGATTAAATTTTGATGTCTTAATTTAGGAGTCACGGTGTGGACTCGCTTTATCAGGTACACGGTAATCATTGGCAATCATATATCTTAACACATAATTATGAAGAACAATGATCTGTGTTTTTAAGTAAATCAGTGACAGTGAAAAACTGACACCGTGTTCAATAAATACTATTAATATGGTTAATTCAGAAATATTGGTCTATTGATACACCATAACGAACAAACAAGAGATGTTAATCAACAGCATTCGACATTAAACATAAGTTAATAGCTTCTATAGCTAATTGTAAATAATAATTATAATAAACAAATATTAACTGACATTCACACAGCGCCATCTAGCCCCAAGTTAAGCATGAAGCCTGTAGTATGGATACTAAACAACGGATAAACATATTTTTTGTAAACATATATACATAGAAAACACCCAGACCAATACAAACAGACATGTTTACGCACACAAATGTTGTACTGCGCAGAGATCGAACCCGGAACCCTTGGTGTAGTAGCCGACGTCTCACCCATTACACCAAAAGGGTCGTCAAATTTACAGTGACACATTTAAATATCCTTATATAAAAGGTACTTTTGCCTTATTGATAGTGCAGGTAAACGTAATATACACAAAAAGTTAACAACATAATATTTGTTGTTATTACTCTATTAATTACATTCATTTGCATGATAATGAATAAAAATGATAACCGGGGATAAGCGGGTTGTACCCGGGCGATTCAAAGGGTTGAATATTAGAATCTTCCCAGCCGTTTCATCAGTATCGACAACTTCCGATGCTTTCGGGCGACCTCCGTATCGAAATTTTTAATTTAATTTGTTTGTTTAATTTGTTGCTTTCCTTCCAAACAATTTTGTGCATTAAACTGTTCGTGTATACCTTTTGCTGTTTTAAGGTGAGATTCGTAGTGATTGCATATTCATTTATTTAAATACCTGCAATGAGAACACTTCACCTAACTGCTTGTAAGTATCTACGTTACAAATTCTTGTTTATAGGTACTTTTTGGTAGTGTCCTCGTTTCTTTAAGGTGTTCATGGATGATGTTCATCCAGGACTCTGATAAGGTTAGAAAAAATGATTATAATAATAGGATGCCATGTTGTGAGGGCAGTTAAATATTGACCAAGCCTCTTTTCCGCTGGTGCAGTTACAGGAATAAACATTCAGCAGTCGTGTAGCAGCATTAAACCTAACTTTAATTACATTGGATGAGGCCCTTAGTCCATTAGTGGAGTAACACAGGCTGGCAAAATTAACAAAGTAGAATAAAAGTGTAATATTTCTTATTCATGATAAGAAATATAAATAGCTAAGACAAACTAGGGTGAAAATATGCATAAAATATACATAAATATTATTAACATGATTCAAGTCACAGTTTAGTCTTTAGGTATATTTTAAACAATGGCTGCAGCATTTTAGCCATATTTTTGTTAAATAAACAATGCTACTTAAATAAGTAGAAAGATCCGTTTAAGGAATAAAATTAGATGATTCTAACAATTTAATTCCGGGAAGGTAAATTAGAGTTCGTTTATAAAATGTCACCTGTCAAATGAAAAATGGCGAAATTACGACAGGATCCATTAGCTAAGTAAAATGTTTTGTATTTTTAATTTCTTAATAACATTAACAGTGGAAATAACGGAAGGGGATATATAACGAACATGTCATTCGATTTGATTGTTTGTTCTTATAAAAATAAGTTATCTATTATGTATTTTCTTTTATGTCGTGACTATTTTGTAGATCGTATTGAAGTGGTTGCTATTCAAAGCTTTTGAGTATGAGCCTCAACCAAACGGAATACTACCGTATATGTTATCGATTGCAGCTTAATCAAACATACTATGTATTAGCATTGCCAAAATTTTCATTCAACTGTTGCGGAGAAAAGTTAAAAGTAATGTAGTCGTTGATTGGCCAGAGCCTGACTAATGTTTAATGAGTAAATTAAGGTCTCGCACATAGGAAGTGTTTGGTTTCAACATACCGGGCCAGGGCATGTGACTCGAGAGTTATAAATCGAACTATTTATTTGCTAGAGGTATCCTTGCCATGCCTTGTTAATAAGTTGAAGTTTCAAAGATTTTTTATTCATAAGAACATACCAACATACCAAATGTGGCATCCTTATTTGAGAATTGCAAAGAAGTAAATCACTCATGCCGTCAGTAGGTGTGGTTACCTTAAGCAAATAGCTCTTTTACAATCCAATAAAAATATCAGAGACGCAACCAAGAAGCGAAAGTTCGATGTCGGAACGTTGGATATTGGCTGTAGATTTAATAAATTTCTGTTCTATATGCAAATGCCCCCTGATGTGTAGACGTGAATAGATTGGCTCGTTTAAAGCTCAACTTATATGGAAATGCGAAAGGCACGTAAGAAAGCGTGGAAGAAGATCGCTCCGATACGTAATTAGTTTTGTAGACCCTCGCGGGCCGAATTCGATTTCGCCGATGAATGCCAAATGCAGGAGAGCCGTAAGCGAACGTATCGAGTAATTAATTTACAATTCTAATGCGTATTTACTGTAACGCATAGATAATATTAAGTCATTTTAAATTTCAAATTACACCATCATTGTGATTTGATTTAAGTGATTTATTCTCGTAACAATTGAATTAATTGTGCTCGAAAATATTCCATCAGTATTCATCGATGCATTATTACGTGTTTAGATGAAATCGGTTTAGAGTTTCTGCCTGCCACTTTATTAACTTATTTGTATTTATTTAGAAAGATTTCAACGAGTACCGCTTAATTTCCGTTGAAAGAGAAGAAAACAAATATTACGGCGGCACAGACCAATTTTGAATTGCAGATTAATTTCTTTACTTTTACAAGCTTTTTGGAGGCACTCTTGAATTTAGGCCCGTCGTTATTTTAGATTATTCTACTCCCTTTAAAATATAAATAATTCAATTTCTAACCTCATTATATAAACAAATACAAACTTTTCCTTATTTCAAATTGAATAGTTGAAATACACTTGTACAGTAATTGTATTATTCGTGATAAGAGATATATTTGTGCACAAATACAAGCAAATCGTTTTCCATTATGATTAAACGGACATTGAAAGTAACAAGTTTTATTAAAGTGAAACCTCTATAAAACCCCGGTAATCTGCTTAAGGAGCTACGTTTTATTATATTCCTGTTCTCAGTATCAATATTCACGGGAATTTTATTTTAATCTTTGGAAATGGTTATTTGCGCTCGCGAGGGAGTCGTAATTGAGGTAAAAAAATATTAGGAGGAGCGACAAGGTGATAAAATGACAAACGTCACGCCCGGTTTGATATTGGGATCTTTTACTGCGTAATAGGGAGAGTGAATTGTTGATTCTTCCGAAAATGGAATTTGGGGAAAACTTATTGAACTTACGCAGAAATTGGACGGGTGAATGTTTACAAAGCATTTTGTTAGGTGGCGAGCCATGAGACGCGAGGGGGCCCCTTTTTGTCTACGCCAAACATTTGTGTTTCGGATAAGTAATGCGGGCGAATCACAGCAAACAGCCCGCCAAAGAGAGACTGAGTCGTCGTTGTCTACCTAAGACGTAACAAGTGTCCTCCGTTTCTTAATCACGTCGCCGGTAATTGTTTTATCTTTAGCTCGTTAGAACTCGTTTAAGCAAAGCCTTCTTAGTGAAGGATTAAGCGCGGTCCGCCTTAATCCACCCCCCGCTGCTAATTCTGGCGGTTTTTCCACGGAGACCATAAACGTTTTTGTTGGGGGTCCCGGAGCTTGCGCGTTTAATATTTATAAGAGCGCATATAGCTTTAAGTGCTTCTGTTACTGGTGCAAGGCTTACGGCGGTGGGATGCATTAGTTTTTACTCACAGATGACGCCTGAAAAAATGTAATGATAATATTTCGTTGTGCGAGTTTTTTTTTCTCGTTTGCATAACGGCAGATGTGGACGCGGAAAAATGTCGTGATTGTAAATTTGCTGCAATATATACCACGACAAAACGATCGACCGAGCAGATTGATAAAATAAATAAATTTGTTTGGCAATTCACACTGTTTTACCCACAGGTTTTACCTTATCTTGCTCTTTTGTTATAATAGGTACATTTTTTCTGTTATCCTTAGTTATGACTAGCAGGTATAGATTATCACCCAACTTCGCATACAATTTAGAAAGAGGTAAAATTATGACCACTATAGATGTTAAGAAACCTTAAACTGATTAACGCTCTATCCACAATAATGAAATAGATTTTCCAATGGCTAATCAGAAAGACACTACCGCACTCGTTAATTGGAATCGGATAAAAGATCACTTAGCGTTAAAATTCCACCGCGCACACAAAACAAATACTTGCCACTAAAGAGCAAGCTTTTAACTAAACCATTGTTTTAATGAAAAAAAACATTGAACAAAGTGCAATGCTCATTTTAATCAGCTCTATTTTTGATTGGCCGATCCGAAAAGCGTTCAAAAATTTTAATTCATCGCGAAATGGGATTGCACTATATGGTGGATTGCACTTTTATTAATTTAAATTTTGAATAGATAGTGTATTCAATATGATACTTTCCAATTTCATATTTATTGTTTCTTTTTATGCTGAGGCTAGGACCTAATAACCCCAACATAATACTCTTATTCCGCACATTCTTGTTATTTAGCTTTTGATTTGAATCTCAATATTTCCTAATTTTTCTTGACTCTTTTCTTTTGGTTGACTCGATACTGATTCGTCTAGGTTATATGCACTTTGTGTTTCGGGATGAGGGCACTGTAGCTAGTGAATTTCCGGGTATATGAGACCTAACATCCATCGTCTCGGTTAACGGGCGCAGGGCGGTATTGACAAAGAATAGTCACTTTATACAGTGACTGTTTTATTCAATACTGCTCTGTCATGGTCAGCCGTGTCACTACTACCATTAGGTGAGCCCACTGACCCTCCCAATTTATAACAAATATTTTTGTATTTTGACGTTCCTTTATATTCATATGTGTAAGGTTTAAAGGTAATTGACCATAAATGCATTTTCCGCAAAAAGGTAGCAATCCTAATTCAAGCAGTGTACTGTATGACTTTAATATTTACTTTATAGCAACAGAAAATCTCGTCACTTTCGATGTTATATATATATATATATATATATAATATACATAATATATATAATATACCTCGTGTCAAGTTACACAAACAATAAAGTTTGACTCACGGAAACAATTAATAAAGTGGACTAGTCACAGCGGTATGTACACATTGGTTGACGCGTCGCGGACATCACCCGCTCCATTAGACAATGTAATTAATACTTGGGGTTACGCCTAATTGCGGTCGACGGACTAGTGACGGGGCTTCACTATCAAAAACCTCGCCCTTTCATTCGCTCAGTTTTACTTACACACGTATTGCCATTCGGTCAATTTAATTACGGTATAATGGACTTGACAACTTTTGTTACAGTGCTCCCAATTGATATTCTATGGAACAATGGCATTGTTTCACGGGACAGAAGCATATTGGATGTGGGCATGCTGTATGCATCGTAAATTCCATGGGTTTGCTTACAGATAATACTGATCTGAAAATCAAGTTAACTGACCTCTTTTTAAATACTTAGTAGAAGGGTTGCAAATAGAATTAAAGAATAAAAATTTCAAAGATGGCAAATAAAAATTAAACATTAGAATAAAAAAAGGAAATTCGAACTTGCGTAAAATAAAAGTTTAAATAAACCACCTGTAAACCTTATTATTCACACTCAAGAGGCGAAACCATAAGAATGCAATAAAAATAATTCCTTAATCGAATGATCGACGATCGGTATAAAACGTTAAATCAAATATCTTCGAGTAAGAAGTCTCTCGCAAACAGTAACCCAGTGTTCCTTTTGACTTTTAAGGTGGGAAATTATGAGTAACCTCGAGTGGTGGTACACAAACCGGCCGCAATACAAACAAAACAACTGTTATACAATGTTTAACACGTAACTAGGTGATGCGGAGTGCAGCTCAGGCGATGTTGACACACTGGGTATCCAAACAGGGGTGGGCGATGATACGTGCAATTTTAAACGGATCTTGGACCTCGCAGGTGCACCCTACACGGCTGTTTGTAGGATGGCTTGCAATTTCTATGAAGTTTGCGATCGCTACTCGGCCACTGAGGTCCGGCCAAATGCAACAATGAACGCTTAACACTTTGCATAATTGACGATGTGATAAAAAGTTTAAAATGTTTTAGGTAAGTAGGATCACTTATACACTTATTCTGCCATTGATTGTATGGACAAGTACATCAAAAAATATATCCACCTTAATCAAAAATATACATAATAATAATATGAAGTATTCAGCCATTGAAATTAAATAGTAATTGAAGCGTTATATACACAAATGAGAGCATCGGTGGCTCAATAGTGTGGACTGCTGTCTTCCAATCGGGAGGGTGCAAGTTCAAATACCGCCACGTACAATATATTTAAGAAATTACGAGTATATGTACATTCATCCGACGCTTTTACGGCGAGGGAAAACATCGTGAAGTAACCTGCGCACGGCTGCGAAGAGAATCAAGGGTTGTGCGTGACGTCAGCCAATCTGCACTGGGCCTGCGTTGACAAGTGCTTGTACACCCTACACGGGTAGGCTCGTGCCCCTCAGTGGGGACGTATACAAGCTGATGATGATTCACAAATAATCAAGCGCACCGCAAAATCCTGCATAGAAACTTGTAGATCTGGTAATATCTGCACAGTTTAAGTAGGTACCTAGAAATGCAGTTCTAAACAACCCTATTAATACTAATGAACGTCAACACTCAACCAAGCAGATACGCTACTGTCCCCTTTGGGACATTTATACAACAAGCAGATCTAGTATCGGTCAATCCGAGCTTGGGGCGTAGTATCATGCAATAAGCAAATGAGCATGCAGCTCCATCAGCA
Source organism: Leucinodes orbonalis (assembly GCA_019425675.1). Lineage (NCBI taxonomy): Eukaryota > Metazoa > Arthropoda > Insecta > Lepidoptera > Crambidae > Leucinodes > Leucinodes orbonalis. The sequence continues at coordinate 290,499 of PQWD01004826.1, read as the reverse complement.
AGTTATGATTGATAACGGGTGATTCGCGCAGACCACAGGCGCTGCACACCATCCATAACCAAGTCGGCCATGTCACTGACAATAAATATTAGCACTCCTGGCCAGGCCGAGTTGGTTGGGAATATAAACATGGGCAAATCATTTGTTTGTTCGACACGGCAAAAGTTTGTATGTTTCAACTGTTGAAAATATATCAATGCCTACCTATTCCAGTCCACTTTCTTCATCTTGTTATATTTAGTCAATGCTAAAGCTTAAAGTTAATAATCCTAAATGTCTAGTGACGAGTTGTTTAGTTATTTCAGTGTTTTTTTTTTATTATTTTGTGTTGACAACGAATAATATAATAAATTTATTAAAACAATATTCAATACGATAATGATAATACTCATCAAGGTGTATGATGAGGACAACGCTAATTTTGCCCAAAAATATTCAAAATTCAGCGTCTCGTTCCAAAATACTGTCACAATTTAAATGCCGTGAAGAAATTTATTCAAACGTCACATTCATTGTGGCATCATCATAATTAATTGAAATACTTTCCCAAACCTAACCTTTGAGCTGTTATTTATTTACCTTATATACGGAATTCTCTGACATATCTATCGCCGCGTAAGAGATTTCTGGTAACCGAAAACAGAACGGAAGTTATTTCAATATTTATTTAAGTACGTAACACAAATAGGGGATATTGGAAAGCGCGGAATGTTGCGATACAAAGATTATTTAAAAATATTTTCTCTCTGAACATGATATTAATCTGGGTTCCTTATATTTTGTTGTGTGTAATTTATTAAAATACCAATATTTGTTTTATATTGTTAGTTTAAATATAAATTTCTAACTTAGTAAAATAGATTTTAATAAGTATACTATAGGTCCCTATAGTCATGCTGTTTGGGAAAGCCTGACCCTGCAGTGGAACGTTAAGGCGGAAGATGATGTAATATGTATCGGACGGCTACTTTAGGGGCCTAATTTATTTACTTTAATACAATACTACGTTTGGAACAACATTTAAAATAACCGTGTTTTAGAGCCTATATAAGTAAATAATTTATTCCAGTTAAATGCTTAAATCTAATGACAAGTAGATTGGAGCCTCTATTTGAACAAAAATCATCTACCCGTGTTGCAAAGAACAAGTCTCTAGTGATCCACTAACTACTGTGTACCTCTGTGTAGGTTTTGGCCCAAACACTCACAAAGCATTGAGGTAGCTTTTTAACGGAATGATCACACCATAGCCATGCAGTGTGGGAAGACTTGTGCCCTGTATGATGACATTTAATCATTTATATGCTTTATCATCATGGGTTTTAGACTCAAGTTCCCAACGTTTGTTAGTATGTCCAATTCAAATTAGGAGGTCATTACAGCTGAGATAGTGTCAGTTTAGGTCTTAAAAATTGCATAGATCACTTAAATTTACTTGCTTGTCGTGCAGTTTGTAATTAAGGCATCACTACTTATTAGTGTCGCTTACGTATGTATAATGTCAGTAATAAGTGTATGTTTTGTAAACTGTCCTAAAATAAATAAATAAATTTATATGCAAACAGGTAAGAGCTGAAAAGAATTCCTCTCTTATAACACAACAGGGTTACACCACGTCCCGGGGTTCAATAAGGCGAATCTGAGATAGCGTTTATGGACTCAAGGTGCGCGCTTTGTTTACATTTTAAAATTGCACTTTGCACCGCGTCGCCCCGCCTTTGTCACGTTGAGATGTATTCAAACAATGTACCGTCAAAAATGCGGCAACATCTCCATACGACGCGCCCCGTGAGATTTCTGTAGAGTATCATGAAAGGTGGAGTTGGCGCAATCATAGGTTACACACTAACAAATCTATGTTGTTTGTGCACTTGAACAGTTCATAGTCGCAAAGTTTATCCATATTGAATGTGTTTTATGATACCGTGCTGAATTATGAGGCCCTTTCTAGACCTATGAAGCCTAAAATATGGATAACTGATACAAATTATTTATGTAATACAAAAAGTAGTGCCTAACTAGGAAACTAGGAAGGAAGCCAATATTTAATATATGCGTAGCACAGACATCCGAATATACAATTAGACTGGACAAGCCACCAAGTTTATAGGCAGTCCCAGTGTCGCAATTTCTTTTCGGTTCTTACCTGTGAAAAGTTATTATATTTCTTGTAAATTTACTGATTCATTGCGATGATGCATGTTACAATTGCACAGGATGGCAATTGGAAAAAAAAACGGTAATTTCTTCTAATATTCGTGCGTCTTGACTCGTCTCACAGAGCGTAAACTGGTAGCCAGTGTATGCTCGTTGAGCTTACATTTGTCGCACTTTAACCGCGGCTTGCCCCATCTCCTGTATTGGGAAATCTGTGATGCGTAGGTTATAAAAAGTTTTAAAATAAAATGCCTCGTTAAGTGTTATTATTAAAATTATATTTTCAAATGTATTAGACTAGCACAAGAACTAGGAATATGACATGAGTTGACGTTAATTTTCGTAGTTTTTTAAATTAACGTTATGTAACTGTACTTTAGGCGATTGTATTTTTTAAATACTGCTGAAATCACGTAATGTCTCAAGTTATTATCTACCCAAATAATAATACTTCGTAAATATATCCATAATCATAAAGCGTAGAAAACAAATTCTGAAGAACAATGCTCAGTAAAAATACCCGCAATCATAAACAACTCCAAAAAGCGATTCTAGCAACTATTTAAATCTCGTAGAGCACGTGTTGGTGGTTCATAACAAATCATGCATCCGAAATCCGAAAGTGACTCATTATTATTTCAGGCAGTAGACGTCGTTTGTTTTGTTTACTATGTGCCCCGATTGAGGAAAATGGCTCTACCTTCTGTGAGGGTTACGTGGATAATTTCTAATTGAAAAGTGCCTTTGGCAAATCCGTCTAGGCTTCACAAAGATTATCTTTAGGGGTCCGAACGACGAGTGAGTTTTCGTACGGATTTATTAAAATCAGATTTCGCTGTGATGTTATGGAACGCAAATTTTTGTAGGTAAATAGATTTCTCTAAAGAAATAATTTGGCATAAAAGTATAATTATGTTATAATTATAAAAATATGCTAGGTTATATTGTAAATCATATAAATAAACAAACCCAAACAAACATGATATCAAAATGTATGCTTTATTAATATTTAAACAACTGTTTTTAGTATCAAAAGGCGTCGGCGAGTTTTAGAGGTAATTTCACTTGCTGAAAAGACAAGTAAAATTAATGTCCTACTTTAGAGATTTGTTCATTTCATTCATTCAGTCCACCACAAGATGAAGCTGTTTCGAATTTGTCAACATTATCAAATTTACAAACTTTAGTGCAAAGAAATATAGTTCTTGAACAAGTCAGGACTTAATGGAATAAAACTAAATTTCAACTATATCCCCGTCGGTCGTAAGCTCGCCGTTGACAGATCACATATTTAGTATCAGATGTTCCTTACATCGCATTGGACGCATTAAGGTACGTACGGCGCATAAGCCGCGTGAAAAGATTTGATGGCGAGGTTAGAGATTTATGTCAAGGATCATACAGCTCGGGATCGGGGATTTCAGACCTTCTAACATCCGACTGTGCCCTTTGTGGCTGAAGCACTATCCGGCTTCACTTTGTGCCTCTTACTTGTGCTGCCACTTACCTCGCGGACGTTTAATTCCATTCCCCCCGGACTGTGGATAAGATAAGACGTGTAACCGGTGAAATTTCCCTTAAAAATATTTAATAATCATAAATTATTCCGCAACAATAAATATAGTGAAGTACTAGGCGTACATATCTCTAAAGAGGTGAATATAGTTCCGCGCAAACGACGCGTAAGAAAAGGATAGCAATAGCAGCCTACTACAATTCTACGATCTACACCCAGAGCTGCGGCTGACTCACAGTGAAACGTCACAGAATCGTGCGTACGTATTGCTTACATTGTTTGCCCTAAGACATAAGCGAAAGCGATAGCGATCAGTACTGAGAGTGGTGTACACAACTTCTTTAGAAGAAATAAACAATGCCAAATTTAGCGCGCTCTCCACCTTTGAATAAATCCCTAAGCATGTCAGATTCTGACGTCAATAAAATGACCTCGACTTCAACTTCTTTAGAAGAGTTTGGGATCGGACATATCACTCAACGCGACAATAAACGACGAAGAATTTCTGTGGATCGTTTGGAATCTGAAGGTACTGACTTTCGAGCCATCATCAGAGAAGAATTACTAGGTATGATGAATGCAATACAATTGCAGCAAAATTTGCGGCTAGATATAATAGAAAAACATATAACAGAAATCAAAACACAAAATGACACTACTCATAAAAATAATCTCGATATTGAAAAGTCAATCGAATTCGTCACTTCAAAACTAGATGATCTACAATGCACAATTCAGCGTTTAGAAGGTGAAAGAAAACATATCACAGAGCAAATTGCGAACATTGAAGATAAATGCGATACCTTGGAGAGACTTTCACGTAAGACCAGCATTCAGATTAGGCAGGTGCCAAAACAAAAGGGTGAAACCAAGGAAATGCTGTTTGAGACAGTCAAAAGACTCTCCATTTCGCTCGGCGTCAACAAGGAGAGCTCAAATCTGCGTGATGTATATAGAATACCCTCTAAACCAGATCGGACAAATTCAGTTGTTGTAGCCGAATTCTCCTCAACCCTGCACAAGGAGATTTTCTTTAAAGCAGCAAGGAATCACAAGCTCAACGCAATTAGATTCAAAACAGAACAATTAAATTCATCCAACTTGGGTTTCGAGGGACCCAAAATCGAAATCTATGTGTCTGAACACTTGACCCCACTTGCATCACGACTGTACTTTCTTGCTCGAGAATTTAGAAAAACTATGGATTATGCATACTGTTGGACCTCAAACGGCCTTGTATATCTACGTAAGAAGCAAGGGGATCCTTACATTTTAGTGAGAAGCGAGGCTCAACTACAACAATTGAAAAACAAGTGACTATTTGTGTGTGTAATAGTGATTGCCTGTTATAGCGTTGGGAAGGTTATATTTGTAATTAATTTTAAGTTCGTAAGTGTATTGTAATTTTATACTAAAAATCGAGTGTTTGTCAAATACCAAACTATGGAACCATACGTACACATTCTATATTCTCTTACTGTCTGTATACACAAACTTCATTACTTTGAGAACGTCCCATTATCAAATTGAACGACAAGTAATGCTTTTTAACTTTACACAGTTATTTCATATTGTGGACTTGGCTATGAACTACCTAACACTATTAAAATTAAAGAATGGATAAATTGCAACTGCAGAACGACATTGATAACTCCTGTAAAATCCCCTGTAAACTTATTGAAGATCCAAGGTATCTCAGTACAGAACTTGAAAAATTCAATAATACAAATCAGCAAAAACTAAATATACTATCATTTAACATCAGAAGCGTGAATAAAAATTTGGACAATTTTTTAATTTATATAACGAGGTTAAAAATCAACGTCGATATTATCATCCTCTCAGAATGTTGGTGTAACGCGGAATCAGTTCCGCCTTCGATTGATGGATACACAATGTCGTTTACTCAACGAAGTTTCAATCAAAATGATGGAGTAATCGTTTACATTCACAATACTATAAAAGCCACTGTACAAGAAATAGAACTTACTGAAGCTAACTGCTTAGCAGCTACAATAGGAAATATGACATTATTCGGGATATATCGTCCTTATGGCTTTAAAAATGTAATCCCTTTTCTAGATTCCTTGGACACACTTTTAACTACCACTAGAACTCGAAACATAGTTATAACAGGTGACATCAACATTGATACTATTGATTCTAGCAGTAATATAGCCAGCGAATATTTAGAGATCATAGGATCCCATGGATTACATAATACCATTGATATTCCGACGCATAGACGTACGTGCTTGGACCACTTTATGTGCAAGCTGGATGCGGAGCATCAATGTTTTGTCCTTGAAACAGATATTACAGATCATTACCCCATATTACTAAGTATCTCGAGTTCAATTACATCATCAACCGCCATTTGTAACTCTGTAACTAGGACTAAAATAGACTTTGATTCTCTGAAAAAAGCTATTACCGACAAAGACTGGGAACCGTTCTTAACAATACAAGACACAAATGTTGCCGCAGAAACGTTAACTAAAATACTCAACGAACTTATAGCACAAAATACATCCACAATTACGTTTACTAAAAAAAACGGCCTTTAAAACCCTGGATTACTCCAAGTATTATAAGATGCTTCAGAACTAGAGATAGGATGCATACAATTGTCAAAAAGAATCCAGAAAATGAAATCATGAAACAGCAATACATAAGATACCGCAACATATGTAATGCTACTGCAAAAAATTTAAAAATTAACTATTACAAAGACAAATTCAATAAACATTATAAAAATATAAAGGGCACATGGGAAACTATAAAGGAATTATGTAACATAAAACGCAATCATTCACAAGCTTTCTCTCTATTCAAACTTACACCATCTCCAAAAGAGTCCCTTGACCTTGTAAACCAATATTTCTCATCAATTGGTGAAAAATTAGCTTTTGATATTTTAACAAAGACCGGGTCAAGTGATTCCCACCTTCAAAATACAGTATTACCATCACAGGATGCTTACTCTATGTGCCTGACTCCAACAGATTTTAGAGAAATAGACAAAATAATACTGAACCTAAAAAGCAATAGCGCTCCCGGTATAGACACCATATCAGCCATTATTCTTAAGAACTCCCATGCCATTTTATGCAGCATGATTGCCCACCTTTGCAATCTGAGTTTCTCTAACGGTACATTCCCGGATATTTTTAAAAGGGCTGTTGTGATCCCGGTTTACAAGGGCGGCGGTGTAGACTCTGTGTCGAACTACAGGCCAATATCATTACTTAGCACCATCAGTAAAATAGTAGAAAAGGCTTTTAATATCAGACTCACCAACTTTCTAGAAAATAAAAACCTTCTATCAAGTTCCCAATATGGTTTCCGACCGGGTAAAAGCACTGAGGACGCGGTCTCTCAACTCTCAGATTTGGTCGCAAAGTCTCTTGATGCCGGTAAACGATGTGCAGCTATCTTTTTGGATCTTAAAAAAGCTTTCGACACCGTTTCGATACCGTTACTCTTGTCAAAACTGGAAAATCTGGGCATACGTGGACTACCACTAGAATGGCTACAGGACTATCTAACGGCTAGAAATCAAATGGTAAGAGTGGAGGGTATCTGTAGTTCCAGCTCATTTATCACCTATGGAATTCCCCAGGGAAGCACCCTCGGACCCTCGCTCTTTTTAGTCTATGTGAACGACTTGTGCAACCTGCAAATTGACAATGGTAACATTCTTACATTTGCAGATGATACTGCTCTGGTGTTTGCAGGGGCAACATGGCAAATGGTTGAAAACTCTGCAGAGCAAGGGCTTAACAGGGTATTAAGGTGGCTGGATGAAAACTTATTAACCATCAATATACCTAAAACGAAATACATTTGTTTTAGGATATCGGGTGCCACAAATCCGCCAACCAACTTCAATATTAGAGCCCACTCTTCCGATTGTAGCTCAGCAGTTCGTTGTGATTGTTCTACATTACTACAAACTGACAGTCATAAATACCTAGGCATAATACTAGATAAGAATCTAAATTGGCGCCCACAAATCACAGCATTAAGCAAACGTATTCGGAAACTTCTCCCCATTTTTCGTAATCTTCGAGAAGCAGCGGATCCAAATCTTGTCAAAAATGTATATCTTGCATTATGCCAATCCATTTTAACATATTGTGTCACCGTATGGGGTGGAGCCGCTACCTCCCATCTCCTGCAGTTGGAACGAGCCCAACGAGCTGTTATTAAAGTCATGACTCACAAGCCTAAAAAGTATTCTACTGAAGACCTTTATAGGGAAACTAAGTTATTAACGGTCCGACAACTTTTTATGTTGAATACCGTTCTTCGCCACCATAAAAGCATTGACATAAACCAATTACCTAAAGGTAAAAGACGGATTTTAACTCCAGTTCCAACTTTCAACACAGTGTTTGGTAGACGTCAATTATTTTACATGGGCCCCTATTTATATAGGTACTTTAATAACCTAAAACAAATAGTAAAATTAAATAGATTTCGCCTCAAAATATCAATGAATGAATGAAAGTTTGATGGCACTAAACTATGTTCAAACAGAGAATATTTTAAAATCTAGAAGTTAGTACTTTAAAATTATTTATACCTAGTATGTCCTTATTATTATATTATGGTAACAAAAATACAAAATCACGCACGCCCGCGTACACACTGTACAAACATACACACACACACACACAAACACGCACACACCACACACACACACATGCACACATACATACACTTTAGCCATCGTGAATGTGTATATAATTAATTGTGTACAAAAATTTCAGCGTATTGTTTTTATTTTATTTTTATTTTTTGATTTCACATATTGTTAATGTGGAAATAAGTTGAATTTCATATTAAGTTCGGTTCAAGCTATCAGCTTATGACTTGTACCACGGGCAGTCCTCTTGTACACATTTACGAGAATGAATTGGGATGTAATAGTAAGTTGAGGGTACATAGCAGATATTTGTGTTGGGCATTTAATTCTTGATTGATATTTAAGCTTCCATTATTTATTTATTTTTACATCTTTAAAAGTGAAATGTGAGAATTTGGAATCTACTTACGGAATTAACTTCAGGATGATAAAGAGAAGTGCATGAAGATTGTATTGATGTAAGTCGCTTATATATATTTCAAAGTAATTATCAGATTTGTTTGCTGTTTTTTTTTTTTTTTCGTCAAGTCATGTTTGTGATTAAGAAGCATAGTATACTTCTGTAATAGCAATGTATTTGTCTTATATTATGGTAAAAGAAAGTACAGTAAAGGAACAAAGCATTGATACAAGTTACGTATACCCTCACTATATGTATATTTAAAATGTTATTTAAGTATTGTTTGTTTATAAATTTAGACTAAACTATGGGGTGGAGGGTTGATAACCTGAGATACAGGATACTCTTAGTTCAGGTATCAGCCCACCAAATGTGCTCACTTTTTGTTAATATTTAACTCTCATTTATTTATGTAACTTAAATGTAATTGGTGAAATAACAAATTATTATTATTATTATTATTATTATTTGGGGAGACCGCGACCGTACGTAGCCGCGCGCCTTGTGGACGAGTGGCGAACGAGAAAAGCTCGATGCTATCTTAAAGAGTGCGTTGTTTGATTTAAGCCTCGAACTATGGTAGCGCTGAAAGTCTTAAATCAACATATATTTTTAACTTTATATTGTCATAATAAAAGCTGATAATCTGTATCTAATCTGTATCGGTATCTGTGCTAATCGAATCTGATTTAGTATAAATTTAAACCTTTTATCATAAGTATAGCTAGTGACCTGCTGTCCTAGACCATCCTTAATGTTCTGAAGGAATAAAGACCTAAGCCTCTAATCGTCAGCGACTTTCTTTATTGTTTGCAATATAGTATTTAAAGATTAAAATATGTAGTTTTAGATTTGTTTTTTTAAATTAACCATTTCTGAATTCTGAAAAATAATGAAGAGCCCGCCTGGGATTGCTTAAATGTTCGGTGTTGTCGACTCCAAACTGATTGATTGCAACATTTCTCAAACGTATAGGTACTTTTAAAAATAGAACTAGAAAATAGATATAGTTCAAACTGAAAAGAAAGTTGTGATATAGAATGGATATAAAACGTGTTAACACGTGTTTATATCCTCGGTACGAAGTCTAGGTCCCGTTAAGGAGAGCTAGACTTATTACCGACCTGTGGACCGCTAACGCTACGTTATTGCACTGTCGATACGTCTGTCGCGGTTTATCACGCCATAAACACTGTTACACTTCGAACATCGGTTACTACTTGGTCGACGGTAATCGGGTAATGTCCATTGACGACCCATAATGATGTGCTATCAGCTCAAATGGAAGACATACGACATGTATAGGGACCATAAAATGTCACGCAACAATGCCTTTATTTTGGCTGTAATAATGTATATGCATGAAAACTTTTAACATTGTAACTTCTATTTCAACACATAGTGGTTGAAACACTCACTATTTTGTAATCCGAATAGTTGATTGTATGCAAAACTTACTAATACACGTAGTGCATAAATGAATTAACTACATTAAGAGCATAGCGCACATGTAAGTTGTGAGCGTGGGGATTCACAACAATGTTACTTATTACTACGTAAGAGCACTAATTGCAGATGCGCTACTTTTGCTCAAATTCACTAAATTGTCTTCATATAATTGCTCACGAATGTTAGTTTTACTCCGTTTAAAATTTCTAGTTACAACGTCGTCTCTGAAGGATCCGAAAGATGATACCTCTCTCAAATATTTTGCATAATAAATTCGAATTTAGTTGCGGCGTAAAATATGTCTATTATAATACTACTTATGATAGTTTCATCCCTCAAAAGTTGCTATTGTATGGTACAGAACTGCATGATTAGTGACCTATTCCGTAGCGAAATCGCGTCCGCCAGTTAGTACTTATCATTACTAAGTTTTCTTCAATAGTGGCTCTGCACTCGCTGGCATTATCTGATTCAAGAAGGGCTTCCCGCTTGCCGGTATTAATTTAGACCGCAACTTAAAAGCTGTCTCCCAACATATTTATGTTTCAAAATAGCTTGAGAATTACGCAATATTGCAGACGAAACATACCAACGTTATAATAAGGTACAAAATCGCTATTCCACATATTTTCATTTTTTAATATTAATATGTGACAAAATCAAAATATCGCCGTAAGCTTATTGCTTAAACCAAACGAATTAAGCTCCATAGGAACTGAGCGTAAAGAGCGACTAATTAGGACGGATAGTCGACTCGCATTGTAGAATTCATTAGCGAGTTGTCGAATCTATAGAACAATTTCACAATCGCATAATTACCTCACCAACGTTACTGTGAATAAATATTGTTAAACTTTCTCGTGAAACAAAAACCAAAAGCGAGCAATACGCTCCGATCGGTTGCAAACAAAGTTACTGGTAGCGATTCATAACATTCAACGGGTGGAATCACAAAAAAAACCTCAATAATTATACTCGTGAAGCGAGTTTGCGGAAGCCGCAAAACGAAATTTAATTTGCCCTGAGCGCTGCATCAGAAATAAAGTTAAAATAGTCGCTGCAGTAGGAGGCCGTACGCCCAACTTCTAACGCAAATGAATAGCGAATGGGAAAAGTTGAGTGGAGAAAAATGATGTCCCGCTCGGGCGGCATTGTCCGGCTCGCGGCCGCTGCTTTGTTTCCCGATATTATTGTACTTAAATGCACATAAACGTTCCGTTGTTGCCTTACATTTACAACTCAAAAGCAAACTGTTACGCTATGTAATGGCCGCGTAAGTCAGACAAGCTTTATAATGTTTTTGGAACTACAAAATGTTTGTAGAGCCTGCCGACTATCACTAGGTATATGGCTTCCGTAGAGACTTTCACTATTAAGAGTTTTCAAAACGTAATCTGTCGCGGAAGTCCAATGCTATATAGTTGATAGAACCTTGTGTGTTGTTCATCAGGAACAAAATGAGGCGGCTTAGTACCAGTCGCAGTAAAAGTTATTTTAAAGGCTCTCTAACATTCACTTCGAGCATGCATTTCTCGATATGTTAAGTTTAGAGTATTATCAAATAATAATGTACATGTAATGCTTGGCGCGATTCCCCCTTTATTAATAGACCACCATTTAAACTTATTTGCAAAATTGAATACAAGAATTAATTGAAACCATCAACAATTCGACCGCCAAACTTGGTACACAGTTCAATTCGAGTAAGATAGAGTCACTTCATTTCAAGATAGTTTCGAAGCTAACCATTAAAGTGAATGGAACGTGCGGCAATAGAGTACTTTGTTTTATTGCTTAAGTTAACAAATTGTTAAATAAAAACAAAGTTTGAGCACTCACCGTTTTCGCCGTTTGCGCTGACACTGTGTCCGGGTACTGGATGAGAGCTTGGAATGAATCTGTGAACAAAGTGTTTGCTAAATTAGAGAAATGGAAAAAATATGTTTGCTTTGAAGAGATTTTGAATGACTGCGTCGGTGCATTTAGTAAGTATTAACGCTTGAACAGGAAAACTATGAGGTTATATATTTTTATGACGCCACAGCTCTTAGTGTAATAAGTGACAGTTATATTTTCATTTAAAATTATAGTAAGAATTCTTTACTCCCTAACACTGGATTTTAATAGGGAAGAATAATACCCTTTTCGGATTCCTAATTACGTGTATATTAGTTAAATGCCTTGTATAATTACGTGTATATTAGTTAAATGCCTTGTATAATATAATACCAATATTCAAAAATAAATTAAATAGTTAAATCAGAACATTAAATCGTCCAAAATTTTACCTAGCACTAACGAAATCAAATTTCCTATTATCAATGTTGTAAAACAATTTTCGTTACGTTACTGTAGAGTGCTCGAGTGTTGGATGTCTCACGGAATTCTTGACAGGCAATATCTTGTTCATAAGGACGTTCAAACAAGGTGAAATTGGCGCCCAACCTGGGGCGCTACGCGATCCACCGAGCACTCGAGAGTTAGTCGCTTTCGTGTCTCAGGTGCACCGCAGTTATTTTATCATCCACGACACTTTAGCGAATATTCGAGTAAACAACTTCTGTGCCTATTTTAGTTGACTTAAAGTCTACTTTATTGCCGGCGAGGTTCACGTTGACTCGTGTGTTAAAGTTTAATGTGTTTTTAAAGTTGTGATACTATACCATGTTTCTGGCGTATGTAGGTACTCTGCCTACATTTTCAATGAGTATTTATAGGTTGTGCGTGTAGTCGGCTAATCTACACAGGGCCCGCGTGGACGACTAAGGCATATACACCTTATAAGGGAAGGCTTCTGGCCCTCGGTGGGGAGCTTGGGACGTATTACGAGCTGCTGCTGATGATGATGATTTATGCGACTTTCCGCACATAAATCATCCGACGTGCATGACGACCAGTTATTTCTGATTTAAGTTATATTTTAAGCGATGAAAAAAAGATTTATGTAAATTTATTATTTATTTGTTGTCCGGAATGAAAGTACTTGTTATTTGTCATCCACGAAAGTTCTTAACGGATTATACACTATCGCAGCTTAACGTAACAGTGTGCGTAACACTCCTGATGAAGACCTCCTCGAAATCGTCTACTTAACGACTAATTCCTAGTTGGGAGTCGACCCAGCGTTGTCGATTCCTATATTACCTTATTAATGTAAGATAATTAATGCATTCTAAACGTTGCGGTACTACATTACGTTGCCGGCACATATCTTTTCATTATCAAGCAATTACGCGTTATAAAGCGGGTGATAGTGTTGTCGGAAAAAACACATTAAGTGGGCGAGTGACTATAAACAATCGAGCCAAAGAGGGAGTTACAGGGTCGTATCCCCACAAGTATAGTTCATCGTCTAGTCTATTTACTGCGAGAGAATAAGCGTTAAACCCCCTAATTTAAGGCATGAGCCGGGCGATCATTGCCGTCGGTGGGCGAACACATAAATTCACATTTTTAGGTAACATTGGCGGGACGGCATCAGCTGTGTCGGCCGCAAAGAATTGTAACATACAACACTTAAGTGTCGCCACCAGTTTTCAGAGACGGGCGGCCAATATTTTTATTTATTGATATGTATCTTTGGGTGCACAACTTGTTGTTTAAAGTAACTGATCTCAAAAGAAAATATTATAACATTCAATAAGCTAATTAATGACAAAAATATATTTAAGATTTTCCAACTTAGACAAAAAAGTAATAAAACTACTCTGTCTGTTTGTTCTATCATACATGATTGATATAACTAGTAAGCTGCGGAATCCCTAACATTAGCAAAAAAAGAAAATTCATTACCACCAAAACTTAAATGCAGTTCCTAAATTTAAAGAATATAATAAAGTACGCGTAACAATTAAAACATTAAAATTTACTGCAAATAAATATATTATTATATTAATAAAGAGACACTAAAATACTGCGCACATTTCTATTAATCAACTTGCAAGAGAACTCGTTTGTATTGTGGCTTGTTGTATAATAAAACTACCCCATTTCCTATAAATATTGAAAGTAAAAGCACTCCAGGTAGGACCTGTCGGCGTAAATTAAAAGTAACGCGCTGTCTCCTTCATACATAGTTAAATGCTCTTTAAGGCCCCATATTTTCCTTGGGCCAGCCATTTGGGAACGTTAAAATGGAATGCATAAAAGGCTTGCCGCAAATTGGACTTTTTATGTAATTACTTCGTGAATAAGCAAGACGAATTTTATGGTGAAACGAACAAAAGGAGACTTGTTGTCATAAATTGTTGATTACCGATGTTCCTAGTACCTAAATTATTATTCAAGATCATTTTATAATAGCTGGATTTTATCAAATACAATATGAGCAGATGCGTTATACGTAAAAGCAAAAATAATTTCACAACATTTCGCCACAAATTATTAAATGCTGCGTAAGATATTGTAAAATCACAATTAATTGCATGCAGTTCACTAATTAATTGACTACACTAGCTAAGTGGGATATTCTGTCATTAGATTTAAGTTCTTAAGTTTGAGGAACATATTGTTGAGGTACAGAATTAAACATTTCTCGCTTTTTTCTCCAATGCGTTAGGGGATTTGGATAGTAGTAACTTGGTTTATTAGTTTGCTATAGCATCGATAGTTGTAAGACACGATTAGCCACCTTTTTTGCATTTAAAGTACATTGGTAATTTTAGGCAAGAAAAAGGAAGTTCACAGTATAAAAAATAAAGTACTTATTATATTTCTTTTGTTTTTTTTTTGCGTTTTGTCATTTGTAATAAATTAGTATCCTTACTAAACATTAATCGATAAATTTTGAATAAATAAAAATACTTACGATTTTAATCGAAATAAAATATTCAAAATTAAGCGTTTTGGCGTTGTTAATTATTTGATAAAGTAAAGAGTACAATTACCTTAAAAAATGTAAAATACTTTATTATTAAATTCGGGTGGTATGCCTGTACATAGGAAGGTGAGGTTACCTATCAAATCACAAAAGATATACGAGTATGCATGTGGGCGTTATTTTTAACAACTTATTGCGAGTTTTTATGCACTCAGAGCACAATGAAACAAACAGATCAATTTGCCTATTACCCAACAGACATCATTCCATTACCGATTCTCTAAGGAATACGTATACCAGCAAACCTCAAAGTATAAATAGTCACATGTTAAACCTTATTGACAGATGATTCTAGCGTTCCGTGTGAGTAGGTACATCTTGCGGATAAAAAGTGATTGTGTATTTTTATACTACCAGAAAAATAGTGAAGGCGTTGTGCTTTAAGATTTGCTTGTATGAGAATACAACACGAAAGTTTATGCCCCCGGGATGAGGAACCTTTTTCTTATTCCTTTTAAGGATGTAAAAAGCTTTTCGAGTATGATAGCAATGCTTGAGACGCCTTTACATCCTGTTCGTAACGCTTTGTCTGCCGATCTTTATGAGGAACAATGAAGCTCGATGTGAACGATACTGTTGCTTGTCCTCGTAAATTATTATTACAAACCAATACATTGATGTTATACGGGATTGCGACAGGAGTTCTAAGACGTTCCAGCGGAGGGTGTTTGTAAATTAATCATTAGCAATGTGTGTTTGTTTTAGGAAAGGTTAATTGGCTGTCTATAAGACGTTTGGAGTCTTAATAAGATGGGTCTCATTTGATGATAGGCTTATTTATTTTATGATACCAAATGGCTGGCAAAATTAATAGGCGTGGATTAAATGATAAATGTTGACACACTTAACATCCCTCTAGTTAATTTATGTTTAGCTATATTTTTTATTAGCTCTGGCCCGTGGTATTACTCGCGGTATAAGATATTCTCAAAACATAACGTAAAATCGCTTCGTTAAGTCACGTTATAGCTCGTAGCTCACGCGAAGCGCAACCGCCGCGCGAAACAAAATTTTAATTTTTCGAAATAAAAAGGTTTTTTGAAAATGATAGCAGCCTAAGTTTTTCCTTATTACATCAGCTACATGCCAAAAAAAGTCTTGTCCAAATATGTCCAGTCATTTCATAGACTATCCGGAAGAGACAGACAAAAGAAAAGGTTTTTAATGCATGTACCGTATATATATATATTCATATCCATCTAGAAAATATTACAAGCAGAGACTTCAATTTTATTTATATGTTCAGTTTGATTAATAGAGATCCAATCAGTGAATAAAACATTCATGCAAAAACAACAGGAACGTCTTAAATAAATTGTTTGTTGACTCAAAAAGTTATCAGCGGTTGACAGTCGAGACAGTCTCCGGGTTGGGACTTCCTCCAATCGTTAGTCAAAATTTGCCGGGTATTAATCCGATAACTCCTTTGGCTGCAAGACAAAATTCAAATCCCAATCAATCAGCGGCCCATCCTAATGTTTCATTAAAAATTCACCCGGAATACGCAATTACTTTATAGAATACATTAATGGTCGATGTCTGCGTAAACACAAGATGGAAGTTGTGGTTAAATTAAAATTTCGTAAGCCAGGTTGCAAAGAGGTTGCTTCCGCTATGTTAATATTGAACGGGAAGGGGTCCGCTCGGCCGATTACTGCATAATTTGATATCTTAAATCTCAACATCTCCAGTGGAATGAGCGACCTGGTACTGAATGCGTCCTAGTTCGCAATTTAGTCGCTTTCATGCAGACGATTCGGGTGTTGCAGACACTTGATAAAATTTGAAACTCGCTAAATACTAGAACGTTAATGTTTGAAAGAGGATTTAATTGTTCCAAATGTTCGATATATATGTAAAATTTCTATTATTTCTTATATAATTTGACTATAGTCATCACTATTGACTTTGTTATAGTTTAAAAAATGACATAAAATGTTTGTAAAATTTGGAAACTAAACACGGAAGAAACACCCAATGTGCGGTTCATTTTAACCGACATAAAACGCCTTCTCCTGACTAGCCATTATTGATGTAAAAATACATTTCTATAAATATATAACCACATATAGCATTATAAGAGTATCGTTAGGAAGGAAAAAACTAACCTGACACTCATGTATAATTCGGGGAATATATTCATAACAGGCACACACACTACAATATTCCATCAAAGAACAGAAGTCACACAAGTTGCAGAGAAGACGATATCCGTTACCGAATCAAATCCTTAATTACGTGAATCCGACGGCGACACAGACACGACACCTACCGCAAACAGGGGACGCATAATAATTGTAGCGGTCTGCTACACCTTAATAAAGCCAATAGGAAGGGGGGAGGGAGGCTGGGATTACGGCGACTCCACGCTCTTCATTGAGATTTGTTTTCGGGATTAGGAACGCGTTTGATGCTAACCTCCCGTCGGGTCGCGCCGTGTGCTAACGGGGCCGCTCGCTATTAAACGTTTTTCCTCTATCACGTTCAATATTCATACGGTAAAAGCCTAACAGAATATTCATTACGTAAACTTACCCGCAACTCATGGGTGTGCGCGGGCACCAACATAAATCAAAATTCGGCAACTTCTGAACGATTAAAGTTATAAGGAATTCTGTGCTGCGATGCGGAACGTGAAATATAAAATAAAGGTGAAATATTAAATCTCACAAATAGCGAACGCCGCGTGTTTATTTGTAGAGAACGATTGATAACGACGCAGAGGGCACACCGCCCTACCAGAAATAATCGCCATGCAAATTCGTTCCTCGATCTTATAAAGGATTTTTATCGAATTGCTCGTATACAGTACGTTGGTAACACTCTGTGGCGGAACCTTAAATAGATATAATGCTTTACACGTATTTTCACCATTGCTTACTGAGATAATTTGGTTCCACTTTTCCGAGTATAGGAAAAATGGTAATATGTTACAAGTTTGACAGTGAAAAGAACAGTGCATTTAAACGAGACGAAAATTCAGTGAAGCGTTTTGGAGACGACTTTAGGAGGCTCAGTGGCGTGTATTCGAATATTGAAAGTGAAACGTAACGATATATGTGGTTTATTTGCTCCCTACGGACGAAATAATTGAAGTAAGGATTTATACGTTTTGAATCTACCATACTCCGATTCCCGCCTGCTTCGTGTGAGATCATTTAGGATGTGCGTCACAATGAGAATCATCATCTACGAGTATTATTGTACTTAGCAAATAGAGTAGGAAATCATTCACATTAAAGAAAACTATGTAAGTAATTTGTGAACTTAATGGGTCCTATCCTTTCCTTCTTTTTCACATTGTAGGTAAACCGATCTGATGAACATACCATTGTTAAGGTCTTCTTATACTAATGGTTTTATTAGCTTCACCAAGCAAGAAAACCTGGTTTGCTATTCGGCAGTATTTTACAACGTTTCGATTCTAAAAGTCGTATGTTAGCATCACTCAGCGAACTCAATTCCTAAACTGTTTTTCTTTAAAGTCATTCCAAAAAGC
Source organism: Leucinodes orbonalis (assembly GCA_019425675.1). Lineage (NCBI taxonomy): Eukaryota > Metazoa > Arthropoda > Insecta > Lepidoptera > Crambidae > Leucinodes > Leucinodes orbonalis. The sequence continues at coordinate 271,948 of PQWD01004826.1, read as the reverse complement.
GTTGTCTTTAAAAAGCAAACAGATGTACGCTGCCCAAATCCGAGTAAACAGAGCAAAGCAGTGAGATCTTACGTTTACAATCGGACAATGACGAATGTGGTAAAAAAAACCGCAGCAAGCTCAATAGCAACCCTGAATGTATGGGTGTACGGAAATTGGAAATGGTACATTAGCGGAGGTGCCGTCATGATACCGACAAGTTATGAGCGCTCCTGGCCTCTCGGTGTATTTAGGGCTGCCTAACAAGTTTCTAAATTTGCACAAAATATAGCCACAGTACAAAAAGCGTTTCACTCTTTAGCGCACAGATAAAAGCCTTTCATTAACTAGATCGTGACACAAATTCGCATTTTATCCGCCGCTGATGTTTAAATCAAACAAATACAATAGATTTTTTATTGTGTCTAGAATCTTGGCGGTAAAAAGTTAAATGTGAGTGAGCTATGCTTCTATACGAATTGGCCCCATCTTTATACTTCTTTTTCTCTCTCTCCTCTTTTAACGACAAACGACGCATTAGATATAATATATGTAAATAGTAATAAATTTTCACCGACATTAATTGTCTATTATGCACAATTATATTCTATTATGTTGAATTATGATTTTGTGCTCTTTAAATGTTATTTTGCAAAAAAAAACTTAGTTTATCTCTGTATTTAGTACAGTTTAAAATTGCTGGCGAATGGTCAACCCTAAGTGCACTTCAAGCTTATCTCTAGAAATCCTCCTCTCGCTTCAACAAGCAAGATTGGCTGCATGAGTGAGCAGGACTACCTACTTGCTTTCAGTTACCGTATTGTGTATGGGTCAAATTCCAATAACAGAAATATTGAGTAAGCCACACGTTTAGAGAGTAACTTTATAGTTCTTAAGATTTCGTAATATTTTAAAAATTAATGTATTTTTCTTAGAATCATCGATAGTTATATTGATACAGGTCGGCATCTATCCTCAAAAATGGTGTTCTAAAAAAATTAACTCTGTAAAATGTGTTATTTAAATTCCAAAAGTACAAATTACAGATAAAAATAAGACTCAACAATTTTATACACATATTTTTAAAAGACGTATACTTTAAAGGTGCTGATATCGATTTCGCCTTTATCCAAGATTAATTAATTTAAGGTGAAGTAAGGTTACATGTGACGGCTATAAAAAAATTTTTGATTATTTATTTGTTTCGTAATGTCCCCCTTTATATAACTACATTATACTTAAAACGTTATACAAGTTAACTTAATTTTAAACATTTAGAAATCAAATCAGTAGTTTCAAACTAACGCGCTCATATTACACGACTATATTAGAGAACTAGATAACAGAGTTCCTGTATTCAGTTTACAAACTGCAGTCTGAACTGAATTCTATCGTTTCTGAACTAAGCCTTTGGTGCAAACGCATCTCTGCACTTGAGGTCGTCCGATAGTTTCGGCTTACAACCGGCGCACCGCAGCTCCAACCCGCTTTCATTTCACTAGCCTCGCTATAACATTTTTCCCGGCGTAAAAAACACTTGACGCGCTGCCCGGGGGGCGATGTCCGGGGTTTTTAAATAAAGTTGATTCGACGTTCTCGACTAGGTGTACCGGCATAATTAGCCGAGAGTGAGCAGTACAGGGGCACGAGTCCGCGGCTCGAGGGCTTATCAAATATGTACCTACTACCTACCTCCAGTGTGCCGGATTTATTTAGGATATGCATGAGGGTACGATTTAAATTTTAAACGGATTGCGCCCTTGGATTTTGGGCCCGTGTTATGTTTGGCAAATCTATCACTATAACAGTGGCCGGGCGAAATTAATTTTTAAGCCTGTATGAATTTGATTTATTAATAGTTGTTTTAGTCGCTGTAATCCAACGTTGTAACTATGGCCACCGACACGCGATAAAGGCTTATCGTACAATTTTCGATCGTGAAATAACCTACGTAGCTAATTAGTACACCATTTATTAATGCAAAGCTCTCTGAGCAATTTCGGGGGTTTGGCGCGTTTTAATTAAATAAAAACATGCCTAGCATTCATCAATTATTATGAACGTTACTTTGTTTCTTTTGCAAACACTATGTGATTGAGGTATGTATGTCGCTATGGCAGCATATTTTTAATTTGTATATTTATTGCTGTACATATTTACTGAACAAAATGGATAGGATCAGTGTTAGGTGGTTTTGGCATTAAATCATCCTTTTAAAATATCATCCAAAATATATGGAAACAAATCGATTAAATACTGCTAAGAGGGATCAGGACTTGGGAACTAATGGATCCGTGCCTTTACTTATAAAAAAGACAATAGCACCTATGTTATATAAAGGCTTTCATCCATTTTTTATACAAAGAGATTCCTTTGAAGTAAATATAAATAAAAAAAACACAATAATATACTTACTATTTTTAGTAAACGTGACGATCTTGAGCACCTTTCCGTATCGCTGGAAGATTGAATAGAGCACGTCGAGTACAATCGGGTACAGCATGTGTTCTATGATGACGCGGAGCACTGTGTTTGGACCTCCCTGGAACCAACCAATAACAGTCCAAAAAAGTTATACGTGCACGTATGACGTCATAATGTTGTACCATAACATTAAAAATTGGCAAGCGGTCAGTTAGCTGCTATAATGATTTTTATAAATAAATAAAAATAAATATCCACTGATATTTACACAGCGCCATCTAGTCCCAAGTTAAGCGTGAAGCCTGTATTATGGGTACTAAACAACGGATAAATATACTTATATACATTTTTTTTGTAAATACATACATATTATACATAGAAAATACCCAGACCATTACAAACAGACATGTCATGCATACAAATGTTTGTACTGCCCGAGGATCGAACCCGGAACCCTTGGTGTTGCAGCCGACCTCTCAACCGCAACACCAAATGGGTCGTCAATTTTGGTTTAACACTTTTCATTTTCAATGTATTTTTTTGCCGTGTTCGATTAATTTAAAACAAATCTCCAACTACATATATCTACCAAGACATCGGCTGTATACTGATTTGTAATAGTTTAAGTAAGGCAACGTATTCTTACATGTAAACATAACTGAGGTTACGTTTACATGTCAACCTTCATATTATTTATTATGTGCATGCAGTCCGTTTCCAAAATTATATAGGTATTTAATGATGTCAAACCACGATGCAACCTGGCCATTATTAAATAATAATCGTTCTGCCAGTTATATAATAAGTAGTGAAAATGCGTTGGTCGAACTCCTATGAGGGTATCGCCCTGTAGCGGCAATTTATATATGGCAGTGGGGGATTCAGAACTAATGTAATATTTAAGGTGGCCTTTGTAATCAGCCGTTTTCGCCACTAAGCCGTCTGGTGGTTTGCCGGGTCGTTTTCTATATTACTAGAACATGGATAAGTGAGTGTATCTTTTTTCCATGATGTAATATGCTAATCTGTTATGTAACTGTAACAGTTAAAATAAATACTGAAATATTAAGTGTTTTTATTCGATAGGGGGGAAAACAAGCAAAAGGTTCATCTGATGGGAAATGACACCGCGCCATTTAAATTCACTCAAATAGATTTTTGGTAAATTTAATTCAAGATATTTGTTATTTCAGAAACGCAAGCAGACGTTATAACAATATAGCGTCTATTGTGTCTTGCATACGGTCCGCGAATGTGTTGAATAAGAAATAATACCTATGTCAGAGTGAAAACTAACATACTTATTAAAAATAAAAATTGTCGGATAACCAACCCTTTAAATTGCCACCAATGTTGTTCTAAAAATTATACTACAGATTTAAAAGACGAGGCTCTTTTTTTTTTCTTAAGATCCGTAATTTTCAAAGTTTTCTTTACTCAAATCTTTAAACCAAAAAAATACGAAAACTAATTCAAGCAAACATGTTCATCAGTAATTAGATTTCAAATTACATAGACGGACAGCGAATACGATGTTCCCCTCCAGGCGACAATTTCTCGAACATTCTGCACTGTGCCCTGCTGCCATCAGGGACCCAGCTTGATTGTAATATTTAAAGGTAGCCTTTGTTATCAGCTTGCTGCGACAGTAAGCTGCTTAGTGGTTTGTGTTGTGAAATTACTTAACTATCAAACGCTTTTCTGGCATTCTTGTGGATTTTTTTGTTTGTCTATAGTAAAATGCTTTTTGCAAGCGAATTGGCGAATAAAAAGGTTTTGATAATTCATTGCATATGATAATATTTTAGAGTTTTTCACTGAATATTCAGTGTTATAAATATGATGTAAATCAGTTGGTTTCTAAAAATTTTGGGTTCTTCTAATTTCGAAACCAATTGTGTTCTAAATTCGTATACCGAAAAAAATTACATTTATTTTATACTTGTTTTTCATCATTTTAAGTACGCAATATTTAATTGTATGGGGAGGATCCACATAGTCAATCTTCGTGGAAAAGACTGTCCCTGGAGTGGGAAGATTATCTGATTTAATTGTATTACTTATGATTTGTGTATATAATACAGTTCTGTATTTTGCGTATGGAATACTATATTACCTGTATTTAAAAAACATTACACCTATTTGGATCCATATCTGCAATCTATATTACCAGTATAAAATGCATATTGTGAAGAAAATAAATTGTTTTCTCCACATTTTGAATACGGAATACATCTGTATTACCTGAATTTCGAGCACGGAATATGTATTCCGGTACTTGTCAATTCAACCTATCGCAGTCCACTGCTAGACATAGGTCTCCCCCATTTTGTGCCAGATATCCCGGTCCTTCGCTTTTCTCATCAAGCCTCCACCAGCGACCCTTCGCAAGTCGTCGGTCCATCGGGTCGGAGGGCGTCCTACGCTACACTTGCCGAGACGCGGTGTCTACTCCAGAACTCGTCTGTTCCAACGGCCATCGGTTCTGCGACATACGTGACCAGCCCACTGCCACTTCAACTTGCTGATCCGGCGGGCTATGTCGGTAACTTTAGTTCTCTACTCTCTACGACGGATTAAATAACGTAATATTATATTACCTGTATTTCCGTGCCGCCGTTAGCGGGCTGCAGTGCCGCCCCGGCGCCCGCCACCAGCGCTGCGCCCGCGGTGTTCGAGATCACCTGCGCCGCCTGCAAAGCCGCCTGGGCCGACGCTGACTGCGAAGCCAACAATTACACGAGCTATTAAATCGTACTGTTCGAAAACATTTCTTTTATTTCGACCAAGACTACGGATAGGCTTATTCCCCTCGGTGATAATTATAAGCTGATGATGATGATGAAAGCTTAGCATAGCTATGCTATGCGGAAAGGTCTGTGCGTTGTAGTGGACAGTTATTGGCTGATGATGATGTTGGTACAACATATCTTTTATCGTCGACTAGAATGGATTTATTTTTATATAATTCTCTCTCTGCAACCTGTTACAATCCACTACTGGTCACCGTTTTTTATTTTAAATCTGATGGCAATTGACACCACCCCTCATCTGCATTGACAAACCAGAGATTGCAATACTTTTCATATTGTTGTTCATGAAATTATTCGAATACAGTGAAAATTCTCCCAGTATACAAATTTTGTAAACCAAGCCAAGCCCTTGTACGTAATCCGTCTTGGAGAACAGTAAACATGAAACTAGCTACCCGCGAACACTCTCTAAACCAAGTGCAGGTTACGAACTAAAAATCCTAGAAATATCAGTCTTTAGAAGCTTTACTCTATTAGTCCTCATTATCACGATTATGATGACGAGTAGTATCTATTCAGATATTAAAAATAGTAAACATCGCCGCCAAGCTTTCGCAAACATATTAATTCCCATACAGAGAATATAACACTGTATCAACACGCATTGATATACTCGTGATATAACAACGCTCCTCGGGGAAATAAAAACGTGGTCACGTACAAAAACTAAACATGTCCGCCGTACTCGTAACTCGGACAATGAGCCAGAGTATGAGAGGAGTTATCGCGGACGCGTGAGCCACCTTGAGTGATAACATTGACCACAGCAAACAAAGGGGCATATAAACTTATTTTGTGACAAACGCTCGAATCGCTACTTTGTTAGGTTTGCCGTCTCAATTGGACCGTGTTAGTATAGAGAACCAAACTTTATTTATCGGGAAAATGTATAAGTAAGATAAAACAATCAAATATTTTGCCTTTTAATATGGGGCTAGATGGCGCTGTATAAATATCAGTGACTATTTATAACTGTTCCGATTTGAGAAATAGGTGACGTTGGGGTGCCCAGATATCAGTGGACCAGACAGATTACATTATACGAGAACATGGTCTCCATCATCATCATTATCATCAGCCTATAGGTAAATCAGGTGATGCAGTCTCAAGTCCCGCAATGTCTTAACCAAACTGGGAAAAAAAGTTACTTTCACTATGCAGTCTCCAAGCGGGATTCGAACCTACGACCTCCGGTTCTAACTTAAACGCTCAGCACACTAGACCACGGAAGCAGAATAGAGGTCTCCTTAAATAAAAACAAATATATATATACAGCAAAACCTCAGAAATATAATGTTTTACATTATTTGTGCTAATGAATCCAGACAATGATTTAATTAATGTAACTACTGGTGTTACATCTCGTAATTACTATAATACCTAGAATGAAATTATATCATTATCCACTCATTATAGATAAGTAATTAATCTTCCGAATACCTTTTCAAGTGAGAATAAAAATAGCAGCGTAATCTGATATTACATAAACGCGTAAGAAATAAAACGTAGGTTGGATCATTTACGCATAACAGGGTCCAATTATAAGATGAGATATTGAGGGCGAGGGATTCTTGGTACATTATTCTGTAGGACTCAAGCAAATGTCAGCTGCTTCTCCTGGAAGTTTGATGTCACTAGTTAGTTCCTGTTCCTGTCTATTTTTGGGACATCCTTTATTATAGGCGACAATTAAATTCGCACAAAGCGGTTCCATCTACGTTTCTAATGCGATTTGCTATAACGTAAGCAAAAAATGTTCCAAAGCGTACAGTAACACTAACAACCCTCAAATCAATGATATCATCAATCAAACCTAATGAACGAATATAATTTGTTTTTTGATCTTGTAATCTAACAGCTTCGCCGTTCACAGTTGAGACGATCGCTGTTAAGCTTATAAAAGCTGTTGGACTTTAGTACCTACATGTTTGTATTGAAATTGGTCATTTGGGCACTAAGCTAAGCTTATAGCGCCACCGTTTTGTATTTACACCTAATTTATTTTACTCAATGCACCCAATATTAACGACAATATTACTGTGGGAGACACATCCTGCATTATGAATGGGTCGGCTCGACCGGCTTTCTGTAAGCCCGTGGTTTCGTGAAACAACGTGCAGGTTGTGTTTCACCGAGTATGTGATGTTACCAGAGACCTATAAATCCTATGATACTTTTACCTCTCATATTTATCCCTTTCCCTTTTAAGGTTGGCAACGCACTTGGTTCTTATTCGGACTTGCAAATGTCATTTGGAAGCGGTCTCATTAACCGTCTGAGAGTTTGCTTACCTATGAAACAATCTATAAATATGAATGAAATTAGAGTTTCTGTTTGTAATATTAAAATAACTATTTTTGTTCATGGTATTCTTCAATATGCAAAATATTTTTTACAATTTCTGTCTGTCTGCCTGTTTGTTCCGTGTAATCTCTGAAATGGCAGGACAGATTTGGTCGGTACTTTTTTCGCAGGTAGCTAACGTAATAGAGTACATTTAGGTTACTTTTATTTTTGAAAACACTTTGTTTATTAAGAAAAATAATGTAATGTGAATACGCGCGCAGCCGCGCGTCGCGTGAGCTGCGCGTTTTATCGTGACTTAATGAAGCGATTTTAGGTTACGTTTTATTGCGGAAAAATATCTCATACCGTGGGGCACAGCTACAAAAATAAAAGAAAGCTAATCCTTTAATTGTATCGGACGACGACGATAACATTGTCACAGGGGTGTACACACCTTAATATATAACGAGCTTAAATCTCATCGTGCACTCGTATCTTAAAAAAGGATAATGAGCGGTCTCTGGTGTCACACAGATAACATTGACCACAGTAAACAATGGCACGTCGCCCATAAAGTTGTTCCGTGCGGGACAATGGCTGGACGGGCCATCATCGTTTTACCGTTTGTAAGATTAAGTAGACACAATGATGGTTAATTTTCACTGAATACTATAGTTAGTTACCGGATTGCTTAATGTGATTCCTTTTTCTTCAAAAAGGATTCGTAGTAGATTTTATTTAACAAGGTTCATCAACAAGTAATTGCAAACATGTAAAAATAATAAGACCAATTGTACACTTAAATAAAGGTAAACACCACATATTTAATAATAATCTATTAATACAAACAAACGTACACAAGTAATAAGTTGGTAAGTAACCTATTTATATATATTTGTATAATAAATACAATAATAAAAAAAACTGCCAAAATCTACCTCTCGACAACGGCTTCTTGCAAGAGCTTGCGAAACATGTTTATACCGACACGGTGTATATCGAAGTCTTTTTCAGCAGTCTACTGATTCTATGTTATAACAACATTTGCAAAATAATATTAATATGGCTAAATCCTTATTTTTTATAAGAACGTATAGAGTTCAGAGTAAAAGCACTAAAATGTAAAACATAAAATAAAAATAAATTCAACAAAATATAACAATGAAACTGCTTCGTTTTATATCTGTTTTGAAACCGTTTAATTAACTAAAGTAGTCCGGCAGTTGCGTATTTCGTATATTACATAAATGTTAGCTACTCCTGTTCACCGAATTGTAATTTGCTAACCAGTGGAATTATTTGGAAACAATATTAATCAATCATGGCAGGTATTTATATGAAACTAATTAAAGTTTTTAATTAAAACAAGTGTGTTTAGATTTAAGCGCATTGAATAAGTGTAGTGATAAATATTTATACAGCGTTTTAATTAAACTCAAAACCAGACTATTTCTTCTTTAAGTTTTATTTGTTGCCCTCGTCGTTTTCCAACATCTAATTATTAAGTAATAAGTGTTATATTTATCCTGCCAATAAATATATTTCCTTATGCCTTTCTTTTTTATTTGGATTTATATCTACTATATTTATTTTATCCTACTATGCTAACGTGCTTGAAGGGCAAGATAATCCGTTGGGCTAGTGGTCGTTGGTTGGGCCCTGTTGCTATCTTCTGATGGTAGTTCTCTGACGAAACAGCCAGCAAGCCCAATTCGCTTTGTTACTTTCGGGACAATCTTCACATAACTATGAGGTGTGGAAAGCTCTATAATCTGCAGTGAGACGTTGTTCTAGACTTTAAAGTGCTAAACCGTTGGTTGAATTTTAATAGATTCCGAAGATGATGTTAACAGTAGTGTATTAATTTGTAACTAGCAATAACATACTTTTCATTTTTTACATTATTTATCAACGTAACAAAAATGGCGTCGTAACCGAACGGTTTACGACTCAACACACAATGTCGCATCGTATTCTTGGGAGAAGCAATCCTTTGAGCACACAGTTGCCATTGCTAAAGGGCATTGTTTTCGTATTACGATCATGCACACACGCGGCACACTTTGATCCTATATTTTCGCGTGGCTTTGTGCCGCGACGAGGGCTGACAAGCGGGCTGGGCAGACACAAAAATAAGGCTTTAACAATGTCATGGTAAGCCTGCCGCCGACGGCAAAGGCTCCGTACAAATTCGCGTTGACTTGACCCCCATTCTCCTTTGGCCGTGTGCGTCACTAGTACTGTAGGGCACTGCATGTTACCGATATTCGAATACAAGCTCCAGAGGCACAAAATGTGTGACGGACCGTTCTCGTTTCGAGAGTTTCTAGAATTTGAGCCAAGCCTATATTCAAATCTTTTAGTTATAGAATTGCGTTGCAAACCTCATAAAAGAGCCTTATTTTCTTTAGTCTTAACGGCTGCTGATCACCTAAAGGTGTTTCTATTAATTCCATAATTCAGGTGTTGGATTAGATATCATTCGTTGCTCGGCAAATGCACAAATAGCAATATTCCAACCCACGTCTATCTTTTAAGCTTAGATCCACTGAATGTGTTTTATTAAACTTGATATCTTTTTAAAAATAGTGGAAATGACCTAATGTGAAGAGTATTTGACATGCCTACGTTGTTTTGATGTACCTGTCTTGGCTAATACTGTCCTGCTCCTGCATGTCATACTCGTAGGAGCATGTAGCACGGCAAGCTCGAGATATTTTAAAGGTTCGCCAATCCGGTCGCGGCACTCTCCCGCGAAGGATCGATGTGTATTCAGTCACCATAGTACGTACACCTTTTGCATGATTTATCAAAGGGCATCTGTACGCTCTGAAAATGCCTCGATGTTCGGATGACTCGAATTGCTCTTTGGCGCCGAGACGCAGTGTTCTGTTCGCGAAGTTGTTTCATAATCCAAATGTAACGGGCGCGTTTCCTTTGAACTATCGCGTTGTATATATGTGTACATTAGTCCATTTCGACGCAACTCGCTCATTATAAGTTTTAATAGTGGCCCGAAACAAAGGCATGTGAAATACAAACTTCTTTATACGTGCGACGTTATATCAGTGACTGAAATCGTTTAAGGACAGTTAGTTACAAGTTACAAGGATTTTAATGAAACTCTTGAAGAAAAACATGTGCATCTTGTAAGTTGTAATTTCCTATAAAGGCGTATGAATCAAACAAACTTAACCAATCTTCAGAAAATAGACTAATAATATAAGATAAAAAGTAACTCAAACAAAAAATAATGATATGAAAGGTTTCACAAGATTTTTATGTTTATAAGTGTTCAGGAAGGTCAGCAGGTCGCTCACCTGATGTTAAGTATTAGTTAATAGCCTGGTCATGACAGAGAGGCATTGATGGAGACCAAAACTGATAGATATTCTCTATCAATGCTGCACTGCGCCCGACACCCGAGACAACAGATGTCAGGTCCTTATACCGTCATTCAGTTTCTTTTTTTATTTATGAAAGCTATGTAGTCTAATTCATTATATTGGTTCTAATTCAGTACATAGTGAATGAATTGACTATAGTCTGTCATAAAATGTGCATTTAATTTAAGGCCGCAGCGCATCCTTGTCCCCAGCTGCTTGCAAATGGCCATGGCGGCGGTGACACTTTCCATCAGGTGAACCGCATGCTCATTGCGCATGCAAAAAAAAACATACCATAATGTAGTAATAATTACCCAAAAAAATATTCATTTAATACATAAAAATATTATTTATGTAACTATTTCAACGGGAAATTATTATTAATATGTATAATGGGCTATGAAACGCTACCAACCGCGCCCCTGCTCCAGTAAATATATCACACGTCACGCGTCATAAGTCAGAAAATACTTCGCGCTATTTTTTTTTAGTTGACTGTTTATGAAACTGCCAACTACTCAATTCATGGCAACCAATGCAATTAACTAACCTCATGACAACCCAACTATCGCGAATGCAAAATGTTAACAATGTACAAATTTAGAACGCCTGCGATTGAAAACCTCTGCGGAAAATAAGTCTTCGATAATATTAACAAGACGGCACCGGGAGTGGCATCATTATAGGGAGAGCGGAAGCCGGTGACAGACCCGTCACAATATCGGGGCCGTATTGCTGGATGGGTATTTTAACTGTCTTCCCAATTATTGTGAGTGCCAGAGTCGAATTTCACTTTGGAACCGCTGTCGTATGAATTTGGAAGTCAAGTGCGCGCCGGAACTCTACCTACGTTTGTGGTTAGATATGAGTTCGTTAAATGCTAAGGAAATATACTTGAGAATTCGAATTGTTGTTTAGACGGCTCAATGAATTGATATTGGAATAATGCGGGAGCGATATTAAATTCCGTATATGATTTGTTTTCGCATTTTGATTAGATGCCAATGTAGGTTTATTTTTATGTTATAAGTGTACAGGACGGTTTGGACGCTCACCTGATGGTAAGTGATACGCCAGACCATGACAGCAGCATTAAAGGAGACCAACAACTGATAGACAGTTATTATCCTCCATCAATGCCGCACTGCGCCCGTTACCCGAGACAACAGATGTTAGGTCTCTTATACCCGGTAATTTCACTAGCTACAGTGCCCTCATCCCGAAACATAAAAGTGCATAACACTCCTGTTTCACGGGATGATATCTGGCACTGCGGTGGTACCTACCTAGACGACTCAGTATCGAGTCTACCACCTAGTAAATTTTATTTAGAAATAAGGCTTTATTTCTATATTCACCTCTTAAAAGAGTTCAAACAATATTGACTCTTATCATAATATAACTTACAGCTTATAATGGATTTAACATACGATATTATGTAGTGTTCTAGCTTCAAACCCTACTACCGCTATTTGACTGCATGTGTACTTACTGTATCGGAAGAGAACAAGCCCCAAAGCCATAGTTAACAGTACACACGCATCATACGCATACGCCATAAATATTTACTTACGTCTCGTACTCAGCATACAGGTTTAAACAAACAGATAATACACCTACTTGTGCCCGTTTTAGTTTAACCATCGCATTAATTACCCGCGGTATTGACTTAATCTTGTTTGCATTGTTGACAATTAGTTCGTTACTATTGTTATCTAATAAGTTTATACATAATATCGTAGGTGTGATGTTATTGACATAAACGAGTATATACAATTATGAACTGAAACTCAAAATATTAAAAAAAAAAAATATCCACTGCCATTCACACAGCGCCATCTAGACCCAAGTTAAGCGTGAAGCCTGTATTATGGGTACTAAACAACCGATAAACATACTCATATACATTATTTTTTTGTAAATATTATACATAGAAAACACCCAGACCATTACAAACAGACACGTTCATGCACACAAATGTTTGTACTGCCCGGAGATCGAACCCGGAACCCTTGGCGTTGCAGTCGACCTCTCAACCGCTACACCAAATAGGTCCTCAAAATTCAAATAAATGTTTTACAGATAGGTATCTGACGATTCAAAGGTTTAATTGTCAATTGTAATAACCACAGACATCTGAATATACAATTAGGCTGGACAAGCCGCCAAGTTTATAGGCAGTCCCAGTGTCGCAATTTCTTTTCGGCTCTTACCTGTGAAAAGTTATTATATTTCTTGGTAAATTTACTGATTCATTGCGATGATGGCATGTTACAATTGCACAGGATGGCATTTTGGGAAAAAACGGTAATTTCTTCTAATATTCGTGCGTCTTGACTCATCTCACAGAGCGTAAACTGGCAGCCAGTGCTCTGCCAGTTTACGCTCGAGTGCGACAAATGTACATTTGTCGCACTAAAAACGCGGCTTGCCCCATCTCCTGTATTGGGAAATCTGTGGTAATAAAATATTTATATTTTTCATGATTCTTCCACCTTCAAGAGACCGCAAGACTCTTAATCTTTTTATAATATTAGTTATACAGTGTTGTCATTAATCGACAATTATATTTCAAACAATAAACCCAGGTTCCATGGGTCTGTGTAAATGTTTTCTTTAATGGAAATGTCTCACTGCTTCAACAACCTAAAGATGATTGTTCTCAGTAAAACGAGAGCCATTTCATATCAACCGATATTGCCAACCATCAAAATAGTTGAGGGTTTGTTTTTGATAGGTATCTCAGATAAACGAAACTAATTAAGCGTTTTAATTAATCCTCCTATTGGGTGTTTTGTTACAGAAAATATCGATTTACTTTCCCTGTATTTAGGCGTTGATGATGGTTAAGTTCCATTTGGTTGGTTAAGCGAGGGAGACCATATTTTGCCATATTTACGGTTGTAGTTGTTGTTGTAGGTGTATCTCAATTTAATTTTATGTGTAGGCAATCGAGTATACGATTTATTGATGGTAAGTGTTAGTTACTTCAAAGGAGCTACAAGTGCCAAACTTTAAAAAAAAGAGGGAAAGGAATTTTTACGTTACAAAGTGTACAGGACGGTCGGGACGCTCACCTGATGGTAAGCGATACGCCTGACCATGACAAAGTACCATTGATTAAGACCAAAAACTGTCAGACAGCTGCTATTTTTTTCCAATGCTGGACTGACTCTTATGTCACGCCGGTTTTCTGTTTTTACCGTAGTATTAAAACTAGAAGTGGTTTATGTCACTATTCTAAAATCATGTAGGATGTTATCGTGCTATGGACAGTTATTGCTTATCACTAAGTGACCTACCATTTAGTTACTTTGTTATTGAATTAAAAATATTACAAGAACTCTTGCCAATTGCCTTTTCATTTGATAAGCGTTCGCGTCAATGGTCGATACCCAATTATGACGGTAAGTTAATAAAAGTAAAATAAATTACGGCCAGGTAAGCAACAAGAGACGACACTAAAAGGGTTAAGCATATTTTTTAGTGCCCGGCGACGCTGAGGAGACGTTAATTTTATACAAGCCGTAACCCGTGCTAGACTGACGCTGCACCCGGGCAAAAAGAATTGAAGCAAGGGAAAAACCATTTGTAGCCGGTTTTATCGCTAGAAATAAAGATGCGTCCGCTTCAGTTTTTTATTCGTTTACACACAACACAGTGTCGCTTCTATGAATTTAATTACTTCTGAGCAATTAACACTAAGCGTCGGTGTCGGAGCGTCGGTGGCTCAGTGGTGCGGACTGTCGCCTTCCTACCGGAAGGGCTGAGGTTCAAATCCCGACACGTACCAATGTATTTTCGAATTTTCGAACAATATATGTACGTTATCCGACACTCTTACGGTGAAGGAAAAACATCGTGATGAAACCTTCATGCACGCCTGCGAAGAGATTCGTAGGTTGTGTGTGAAGTCGTCCAATCCGCACTGGGCCCGCGTGGACGACTAAGGCCTAATCACCCTATACGGGTAGGCTCGTGCCCCTCGGTGGGGACGTTTAATGAGCTGATGATGATGATGATGAATTAACACTATCTTGCTCGCATTAAAATTGCACGCTGGTTGATATCGATGTTTCTTTTTGTAGCTCTGTAAGTAAATAACTTTGATGCATAAGCGCGAAGTATTTCTAAAGTTGTCTTTTTGTTTAGCAGTATCACATATAATTCTAAAACCTTGATGATAAAATATTTTAGTTACATATAAATTGTGACGTGGTTACATCCATATAACTTTTATAAACTGATTTGGTACTCATGTGGAGATTTGTAATTGGTATTGAACTTGTTTTTTTGCATAGTGCCCATTGAATCTTCTAAAAATAAAGAGATTGCATAACTTTTAAGTTATTATAAGTCAGTCACGCACGTCGTTCCTCCTTATCAAGACAGAACAACAGACAACAGTCGTAGTTTCGTAACTCAATCAAAATTGGAACAACGTCCCTCGTCCGTCCCGACGCGGTATGCGGGTTTATTGAATACTGTTATCTAAATTGTGGGTTCTTGATGCCCCTAACAAAGATTAAATTAACAGGTCGACTGCAGGCCGCAGCCGGAGGGTTGAATTTCCCAATTGGTTACCTCGGCTTTAATGCTCCATCGCATACGGTACGATAATCCGCTTGTAGAGTTGTAATAGGGCTAATTGAACTATCGTTACGTTATTAGTGGCAATACACGCTTGAGCCGGATTCCCTGTTTCCAAATGTTTATTGCGAAAACAGAATTGATTTGTGCGTTGGCTGCAATTCGCGCTTATTTTTTAATAACTTCGGTTACAGAGTTACAATTGCGTGGAAGGTATCAATTACTCTTGAGGCGACAAATGCACTGAGATTTCAAGATGGTGGTAAATGACACTAAAGCACATATTGAGAGATCACGACCCCTTTTACTCCTGTATTTCATAAAATCTAGGTATTTCGTTGTCTGTTACGAAAATGTTGAATTTTCTTGTAATGTTTTAGTTACCTTAATCTCAGTTATTAATTCTTAACTTAGTTATAATTAATCTGTCAAAAAATAAAAAAGGAGCCGCCTTTGGGTCCACCTCATGTGGACCTTTGAATTTGTGTGCCGTCCGCCATCTGTCTTGGATTGATGTTCGATTCCTAATTATTATGAGAATTTTGTTCAGCATTGAACTACACGATTATATTTTTTATCATTTCATTTTGTACAAATTGCACATATTGTTTTTCCAGAGGCGTGTGAAAGCTGAATAAGGAAGGCGGAGATCCCAGATACTGGTGAAATGTTTTAACTCGAAGACTCATGTGGGGTTAAAAAGGGTGAAGTAAGCTACTGATGGTGCTCTTCGTGAGCGTGGATACTTACAGCATTGCTGTGTGTCTGGTCTGTCTTGAGCTCCTTGTGGTTGGAGAACTGGACGTAGACCGCGCGCCCTCTTAGCTGAGCGACGCAGCCTCCGAAGTACGCCACCATTGCCACCGCCGATATTTCCTCCGCCATTTCGAGGAATGCCTGAAAATATATATGTTTTAATATAGCTCATTTATTGTTTCCGCTTTTGTCATCAGCTCGTAAGACCCAACAACATTTAGGGACAGACCTTTCTATGCAGCCTATGTGTAGTTTAGGCTGTAACAATGCACACGGATCAAGTGCGGATGGGTTAAAAAAAATATATAAAACTTTTGGGGCCGAAACCAAATAACAAAGAAATCTTTGGGTGATAGCTTTCACATCTCTCAATGTATATTGAGAGATGTGTAATGAAATAGTATATAAAAAAGTACTTATTGTGTGATATTAATTAGGTATCGACTGTCAAAACGCCCAAAATTGATAGTTTTGGTCTCCCTAATCGATTTTTA
Source organism: Leucinodes orbonalis (assembly GCA_019425675.1). NCBI lineage: Eukaryota > Metazoa > Arthropoda > Insecta > Lepidoptera > Crambidae > Leucinodes > Leucinodes orbonalis. Next base: position 255,220 of record PQWD01004826.1, on the reverse strand, counting down.
CATTGCCCAAAACAATTTTTTAAACGAAGACCCATAACGAATATTTGCACAAAGAAATCATAAATCCAACACGATGTTTCGCATTTCATTTGGAAAATACGCTAAAGCAACCGAGTGTAATACAGAGCTGCTCACAAACAACTCTGGGCTTGTGGAGTCCAATTAATCGGCTCCATCCATAGATAAACTTGGTAGGGAAACAACACACTAATCCGGTGCATGCAAGCTCCATCATTCTAAACGTGTTATGATTTCAACGATCATATTCGGGGCGCGCGCCGCTTGCGCCAGCCGCGTCCGCTAACCGCACACTCCTGCTTTTGGCATTTCAACACGTCTGACCATAGTACAAAATACATCGTTAAAAGCCCGCGCTGCAAGCCGCAAATTAAATAGAATATTTGCCCGATGTTCATTAAAAAACAAATAGCCAGTGCAAATGAGGGGAACTGAGCTGTGTACATTAAGGACTGTCAAGATTAATTAATTTATGCAGGGTCCTGGATTGTTATGTAGGAGTTGATTTGGATTTGAAATGTTGATTTACTTTTATAAACTGTTATTAGTTAATGTTATTTTGGAAGGAGACTTTTCTTAAGCAGTGGACTACCAGAATCTAAATATCAATTTTTAAGAATAGATTAATTATCCGCCTTATCCATGAAGACCGCCGGTTATTAAAAATTTAGGTAAATTATTTTAGGGATTACACGATAAAGTACAATACGGTTTGAGTATTAACTAAATTAACGGACAAGTACGAACTTATATCTATGGTTTAAGGCAACCCTAAGAAATTTAATAAAATTATGCCATAATCACATAATCTAAATATTGTTATTTATTAACCCGTTGAACGCTGGAAATCCAGACACAATAAAAATCTATTGTGTCTGGTGCCTAAAGGCGTCATTGGCGGTCAAAGGGTTAAATAATGTGAGTAAATTTAAAATATGGCTTTAAACAAGCTCATTAAAATCACTAGAAAGGGCAAACAAGACTTACTCAGAATGAGAAGCTTAGTTGCGCTAAGTCTCACGAATACAGGCATGTTAACGCGAAAGATCTTGAAACTTTGTAAAATTAGCTTAGGGACATGAAGTTCATTAAACATCGAGTATTCGAGTGTCGCATACTCGTAGAAGTTTATGGGCAGTGGAAATAAACCCGTTATTGTTGAAATTAGATTGTGTTATTTAAATAAATACATTTACATAGGATCCTTACATGTGAGGTAAAATTCACATACATTTTGCTCAGATTCTTATATACATCTTAATTTTAACTATGTACTCTTTAAGCCTGATCTCATTGTTTAAAAATAAAGTCTTCGATTACGAATAGTTTGTCTTAGTCTCCCTATTACAACATAATTATGCATTTACACGGTCAAGAATATAAATATTATAAAATATTATATTTAAATTTAACAAATCATCTGTTGTCATCAAAGCCTTAAATGTTCACTGCTGATCGAAGGCATGCCCTAATTATTTTCACATGATTTTTATCCACCAACTTAACCAGGTCATCTGTTGTCAATATTCTCAACTAAAATAAAACAAAAAGGGGTATTAAATAAACTCCTACGATTTGTGTCCACGCTTCTTCTTTTATGTTTTTTTTCCGTCCGTCAGTCCGAATATTGGCTCGTCCGCGCTATCGGGTCGATACTTCGCAAATTAATAGAACCCTGACACGCGAGGCTCGTAAAATAGTGTCAACGGCTCTTTCACTTTAATCACTGAGAGTGAAGCGATTGTTGGCGCCCACTAGCCGCGCTGTTTGCCCAACTCTCGACATATGCCGCCTTTGTAACCGATCCTCTGTTCTCCGGTTACCATTAGCTATATTTTCCATCATACCCGGGGGATATCTTATGGGTAGGAAATTGAAGTGGCAGAGGGCAGGGCATATAGGGCGTAGAACCGATGGCCAATAGTGCGTAAAGGGTATCGAGTGGTAACAGCGTATAACAACCACTAACTAGATGGACATAAGTCCATCTAGTTAGTGATATCTTAACCAGGCCACTAGGCCTGGTTAAGATATCGGATAGCTGATGGACGTCATTTAAAAGATCGGTCCATGCGGACCGATCTTTCTCATGCGGCAGTCATTAGTAGCATTAGAATGTAATGATGATGATGGGTAGGTGAGTGGGTCCTTACTAACTTAGAACCTATTTTAACTGATACCTGTCTGTACCATAACAAAACTCCATTAATTTAGGCCTTCAAACAGCATTGAAGTAAACACATTCTGTCTGACCTATTTCATGAAACAATATTCTAAATCGTTGTCAAAGACCATTAGGTACTATGCCAGTCGATATTGAAAACAAAATTATTACAAATTCTAGTACAAGTTGCAAACTACCCTGTAATTTTGTGATTTAATTAAACACCATACGGTTCCACCGAAGAATGGAGTCTCCAGAAATCTTATACAGGTTGAGTAAAAACTTATGAAACTTTTTCCAGTGCTTTGCACCTTAAGCATGGAGCGCTCAGGAAAAAGATACGGAATATTTCACGACAAAAAAGCAAGCAAAGAGACTGTGACCGTTCATAAAAAGGGATTCGACTCGTTTCTCGCGGTAGAAGAGAGATTGTTTTCCTTCACGCGGTATATACGGGCGGCGGATGTCATACGGGCTATTTATTAGACGGGATAACATTGTCGCGACGGACGCGGCCCCCCGGACTCGGCTGCCTTAATAGGATTTTCTTTTTATCATTTTATTTCTCGGCCGTAAACTAACTCATTTTTAATTTGTCAGGGGGGAAATCGTAAATTTCACATTGCACGTGTCTCGCGCCCCGTTGGGAAGTGAGGCAGTAAAACCTGCTGCGGAATCGTAACTGGGTAGTTCGCGCGCGATGATGGCCGCATGTTGCCTGATGGATTACTAACTCTCCGTGTAGACGTGTTGCGGCACTTTTTGATGTGGTTACAGTGTAGACAAGTTGTGCGTGCGCTTAAACATTTACACTTACAACAGTTTGGGCGTTTCGTTGTTCAATTGTAGGTAATATAGAAATTGTAATTTCAAAGCCCAATCTCATCACCTTTGTAGTGTGTGTTCCTTAAATGTTTCTAAAAGTAGACTCGACTTCGGCTAGTCCCCATAATCTTTAACTACCTCGATGAATGCGCTCGTCACTGATTAGTTGATCAGGGATATTTTATTATGAATTTGAGCAGTCAAGATTTTTTTCTTCGATAAAAATATATGTCAGCCATACAATGGAATGCTCTGGATACTACTACTACTAGCACTGGATTAGCGCGGCGGGTAACTGTTACATCACTTATGAATTTATGTATTGTTGGAGAAACCCAGTCCTAGTCTTGACCTATTATGAATGACGACTTCTTCACTTAACCTCCCATTTTCAACATTTTCTCGAAGCGCGTCGAATCCAAGTCCATGACCAATAACGTTCGCTACTGGCGGAAACAATCACACAATATTCTTCGTCTTCGTCAGCTTAAGTAATAGTATTCAACGGGATAGCAAAGGGCTACAGGTTCGAATACCAACTTAGAACAAACCTTTGATTTTGTGCTTTAAGCTCAATCTAGGAAAATATAAATGAAATGTAGAACGGATTTTTTAAATTTCAAATTAAATGTGAATCAAAAAGATATTTGTAGCCTGAAAATTATAAATTTTAATACATTCTCCATTCTAAAATGTAAATTATAAAAAGCCAAAACCGCAGTAAGAGATACACATTTACATTAACTCATTCATTGAGCCCTGCGCGACCCGAATTTAATTTTATTTCAGACGCCCGTCGTTCCCCTTAATTTCCGCTAAACATGATTTCAGATGCAATCTCGTGATCGGGGTCATTTTGTGGGAGCTGTCGCTAAAAATCTGAGGAATTATTGTCAGGATCGTGAATGAAATGTTTGAAGTTTCGTTTAAACGTTGTTAATGGAAAATTAATGACTTCATGCCTTAAAAAATGTCTTTACAGTGGAGGTTGCTATTGTTAAGATATATTCTAATACATCTGTACGAATTTTGGATGAGGATCGAATCCTATATGGGAGAAGGTGTAGTTGAAAAATTAGGCTTTAGAATTAATAGTAACGAAAGCACACTGAAGCAGATTCAAAGTTCTTATAAGCCTGTAGGCACCCATCTTAATATAATAGTACTAGTTATATTTAACTTTAATATATTTAACTTTAATATACTTAAGAATTAATAGAAAACGTTATCTGTATATTTAAGAAAACGGAGACGAGCCATCTCAGCTGAGTAATATTTCTCCTCAGCCGGTCCGTTCAGCTATACAAACAGTAATAAGAGAGCAAGTGCATTCTCCTTTTAAACTAACTTTTTAACACGTGATCTGATATTATATATAATTAAATTTATTAATTGGTACTTAAAATAATACCATTAAAGTCAAAGCGAAAATCAAAGCTAACAAAAATCAGTCATCATGAACGTCAAAAACACAATACATTTACAATACCAAAGTGAAGCACAAAAATGAACTTTGAAACATGAAAAAAACGCTTCAGTGGTTTTGGTCTGTTAAGAAAAAATCACAAAGAAAATTCAACAGTTCAGCCTTTTCAAAACAATTATTTAATGTACAAATATTTATGACAAGTACGTACTACCTATTTATTACCTCTTGCGCCCGCTCTGTATTCATTCCACATTTTTCCAATTAATTGGAAAAATGAAACAATTATGGAGAATAAAACTAAGTATTTGGACATGTTCCAACATAAATGTTTTAACCCAAAGCAATCTACCGTTTCGGTAAAATCCACCACAAACTGGCATCTATCATAAACTAGGTAGAAGTCTACCTCTTCCGTACGGCCTGTATCCTGCCATTATAGGTCAAATAAAACTAGTCGATTAAACTATCGGGACATCTGCCTACTTAAATACCTTATCCACCACTAACGAGCAACGAACTACGAGAAGTTGCGCGGCCAGTTCTACTGCCTCTTCCGCTCGGCCTGTATTGACCTGTATCTGCCATTATAGGTAAAATAAAACAGGAGACAAGTAGGCTGCGGCCTACACAATTGTCGGCGGCCTATTTGCGGACGAGCGCGCCACCCACTTGTTGTATTTCCGGACGCTAGTGGCGCCATTGTGAGCGTACTACATAGCCGTGCTAATTTACTAAACGAGGGTACCGTGAGATTTCTGGTGCACATGGCATGTAAGTGCATGCTGGGTTGACATTGGATGATTATTTGCTGAAGCCTGTTGACATGAAAATGAGTAAAGGAAGTTTTTGTGAAAGGTTCGTGGTGGCTGGATGAGGAGTGAAGGACCGGGATGTCTATCGCAATATGCCCAGCTGTGGACTGCATTAGAGAGATGAATGATAAAATGATAGGACAGTTGCATAATAGCTAACAGAAACATTATTGTTCCACTTTTGTGCAGTATGCATTATAAGAAATATAAAATTAATGTACATAAGATTCCATAGTATATACCTTTGTACTGGAAAAATACTGTTTACTCTCATCAATTATTATAACCTCAATTTAAGCAACAGAAAAATAATAAATAATAATAAATTAATTCTACAAAAACCTTCACGGCACAAAGACCTTCAAATGGACCCAAGTGTCTATACAAAATGGGCATTCCCCTTTGTAGGGGTATTTAACGAGATATATTTGTTTGAAATATGCATGAGTACTATGCGTGTGCAATTCACCCGTAGCTTGAAATAAAATGGTGGTAAATAGGCTTTAGTCAAAACTTCAATAGGCTTAGTTGAAGACGTTTGTTCAACATATAGGTACTCCGATACCAAAATATAACCGAATTTTTTCAAAGTTCATAATTTGTTTTGGTAAACACAGCCACATAATAGGCGATGGACTCGGTACTGAGTCGTCTAGATAGGTACGACCACAGTGCCAGATATTATCACGTGAAATAGGAGTTTCTTGCACTTCTTTGTTTCGGAATGAGGGCACTGTTCACTGCCTCTGGCGCATAATGAGGGATACCTATGTCCAGCAGTAGACTGCAATAGATTGAAGAGAGAGAGAGAGGGCACTGTAACTAGAAAAATTACCGGGTATAAGAAACCTAACATCTGTTGTCTCGGGTGTCGGGCGCAGTGAGGGATTGATGGAAAATAGTAGATGTCAGTTGTTGGTCTCAATGCCATCTCGTATCACTTACCATCAGGTGAGCGTTCTGGCTGGCTTGTACACTTAGAAACATAAAAAAACATATGTATGTAAATCATATTTACCTGATTTTTGCCTTTGAGCACGAGCACATTGGTGACTCTCCCGAAGGGAAGACCGAGCTGTATGATTTCCGCTTCTGTCGTTTCATTTGGTATGTTCCGTATGTGGATGACGCGGGAAGGCTTTCCCACATTTTGTTCCAGTTTCACCTGTGGGAAAAAACAGTATTGTAAATAAATAAATATCCACTGACATTCACATAGCGCTATCTAGCCCCAATTTAAGCGTGAAGCTTCTATTACGGGTTTAGTACCCGTAATAGAAGCTTCACGTCACTTCATAACTGTAAACATTTGTTTTTTGTGAATAAATACATATTATACATAGAAAACACCCAGACCAATATAAACAGACGGTTTGTACTGCTCTGGGATCGAACCGGGAATACTCGGTTGACGTCTTAACCACCACACCAAATAGGTCGTCAAATATTATAATTTTGCACTTATTCTACCTACCTATGGCTTAAACATAACTTCCATTTCAAAATTAGAAAAAAAATAAGAAAAAGAATCATTCTAGTCGAAGAAATTATAAAAGCACTAGTTTTACCTGTAACTTGGTGCTTAACAACTTGGCTTAGCCTTTTTCATTGATAGATGGAGCTAAAATATAATCTATCGCGATAGTCCAGTTTATAAGATAGTCCTAGTATTACCAGACCAGTTTTTTAATTAAAACATAAAATTAGTGCTAAATAAAAAAACCGCACACAAGGTCTTATGAGTGACGCAGTGAGATCGTAGAAGCTATTCCAACTTCAATGTTGTTTACAAGCCCTAAAACTTTTTATCTCTCAACTTTATCTCTTCAGTTGAAAGTTTCTTCAAACGAAACTGACTTCATTTAGGTTGGTCATGTTTAAAATGTTTACGAAGATATAAAAGAATGTATGTTCATAATTTCTTTTGCTTCGCTTGAAAAGGTTCGGCATTTAAGGCTAAATTGTTGGTTGAGTTTGTTCGGAAGTTCATAAATTTGACAATGATAAACATTTAAACAAATAATTCGTGTACATGGAGGTAAAAATAATAAATGTGCGTAATTTCTTTTATAAAAGGCTTCTTCTTTTTATGACATATTTTACACTAAAGAAATCTCGAAAAATTATGTTTAAAATCTTCAAAAATACGTTACGTAATATTTCAATGACTTGTAGATTTAATTCGAATTAATATTATTTAAATGAAAACACTAACAGACTGCACCTATTAGAAACGAGCACGGTTCTATTTCCCAGTTGCATTTCAGTCGGCCGTGTTTAACTAATACCTACCTTCAGAGTGCACCATGAATTAATGGAGCAGTGGAGCTCGTCGCTTCTAAACGGTGCGCAAATGACCGTTCTAATATACATAAATAAACCAAGCATTGTTCGCGGGGAAGAGCCGCTTGGATAATTGAAAAGTCGATGTAGTATAATTGTCGAGGCTTATCGGGCCAACCCGATGTGGGTGCTATTGTTCCCAGGAGAGCCTTTTGATTACGGCGGCGGGACCAGAACGAGCCCCGAATATATTGTAGCTTTGTATGACACTCCACTTTCCACTCAGGTGAAAAGAGCAATCGCGGTGATATTTTTAACTTCAACGCTGAATCAATGTGCCGGCAATATAATTATGTCAGACACTTCTTACAGGATTAAAAATAAACTCAATAAATCTTTAAGTATTCAACGATAGCATTTGAAGATATATCAATTAGAACACCAATTAGAGAAGACAGTAATGATGTTGTTATGATCTCAAGAAATATAGGGCGGTGTTTGAAACGGAGCAAGATTTGGGAAGTTGTGGACTATCTATCCCTCCTTTTTTATGTTCTTTGGCGGGCGGCGAAGCGTGGAGGTGTAACAAATGAGTCTAATGCCTATTAGTTCGACCTTGTTAAGTTCAGACAAAGTGAGCCGTCGCGCTCTTGCAAAAGTATGGGACAACTTACGTACTACTTCGTGAAATGTTCTTAAATACGAGTATATATCTGAATTCTTAATGAAACAATTTTCACTTGTTTCTAAAAATAATATACTCATAATATAAATAATATACTTCTTCCACTAATAGTCCCTTTTCTCAAGCATTTAAGTGTCGCTTCTGTGTCAAACCAAGCGAATAAGTCTGAAAAGATCCCTTCTTATGATTAATGAGCACCTAAGCAAATAAAGTACACAAGCATTGGTATTTTTGAATAATCCGTATCCTGTCACAATCGATATCAAAAGAGCCAAATCTCCGTGAGTAAACAAATAAAAATATTTTTTTTCCACACCGGCGAAAGGGGCGGAATAAATCTTGGAGCACGCTCGCTCACCTCGGGGGTACGTTTCGGTATTTTCTCTTCTGGCGAAAGAAAACAACTGGTACGTAAAACGTAAAGGAGGACATTACTTTCGCTGGGTCAGAAAATCTGCGAGGAGCGATTTCCACATCAGACATTTTAAATCATCCGCTCCGTATCACATTTCATCCATAAATATTAAATCTCGGCTTGGTTGTTGGGATAGAAAAAGGTGATGTGACGTTTCCCAGAGAGGATTTCCCGGAATCGGTCAATTTTCCCGGCGAACGCGTCGCCTGTGTTTATTGAAACACTATTTCTCGGTTGGGTGGGCGCCGTCATTAACGGCGAGTATATCATCCGACGACACCCTTAATGACCAACGATTTTTGTTTCGGTCGGGTGGTGCTTTGTCAATTTAGTGCTGTATCTGCCACTGTTTTCACGAAGTTAAATTGATTATAGTAACCTAGTAAAAATAGCACTCTTTGATAAGTTTCAATGGATGTTTCTGTCTTTCAATGTCAAGGTAAAAATCTAATATGTAAAAGAAAACTCAATGGGTATAACAAAACTACAACAATCAAAATCATAGAATAAAACGCGATACTTTGCTAACAGTTACTGGTTAACGTTTCATTATCCTAAGTACAAATTTTATGTACAGTATTCAATAATTTAAACATTTTTTTTTCTTTGCGTAAATTAGGCTGTTTTCATTAAGTACACAAATATTTGCTATATATGCCGAGGTCATGTATTAGATACCAATAAGATAAATGTATTTGTCAATAAGTAAGCTTTTATTTGCAGCCTAAGGTGTTTGATTTCATAACAATCACATTCACTATAATTAAATACAGAATTCCGCTCTTGCAGTTTGGTGTATTACGTGGACAATGCTGGTTAATAATTAACTATAACACTTGTGGTTGCACAAGAATAGATTACACTAGATAGGGTTCTCGGTAAACATCTTGACAAAACACATAGGTCGATGGGTGAGGCGGTGACGCGTAATCCGCTTGCGGGGCCAGGTCAAGCGTAACGTAGGCTTCCAAGAAAGCTTACGCAGCTCCCGACGGCTAAGTGCTCGTATGATTACTCCAAGCCCAAAGAAACATAACCTGTGAGGGTACCAGGAACGAAAGAATTGCAACTGCCAATGGCTCATACTGCTCAGCGAAACCTTTTGCTAAGGAGTCCGAAGGAACTTGTAGATTGTTATTTCAGCCACATTTTATGTAACTATGATATTAATCACAGAAGATTAGCTTAAAGATATTGCAATTACAGGTATAAACAATACTCATTCGCCCTATCAACTATGAAAGCTAATATAAAAATGTCATAATAAAAAAATTAAGATAACATTGCGAATATGTAGTTTTAACCATTATTTGTTTCATCATCATCATCATCATCAACTCATTAAACGTCCCCACCGAGGGGCACGAGCCTACCCGTATAGGGTGATTAGGCCTTGGTCGTCCACGCAGGCCCAGTGCGGATTGGACGACTTCACACACAACCTTCGAATCTCTTCGCAGGCTTGCATGAAGGTTTCCTCACGATGTTTTCCTTCACCGTCGGATTACGTACATATATTTTCGAAAATTCGAAAATACATTGGTACGTGTCGGGATTTGAACCTCAGCCCTCCCGGTAGGAAGGCGACAGTCCACACCATTGAGCAACCGACGCTTTGAATTATTTGTTTTATGATAAAAATAAAAATGATCTTTAATACACAAGTATTTGGTTTCTAATGAATTAAGCAGTACCATAAAAAGTATCCTAAATACCAATCTTCTCCATCTTGCAGACACATACACCAAAATTAGATAGCAATGTTGTATATTTACAACAGTACAAGGTTACCTAGTCGTCCTTACATATTCCTTTATATTTGGCCATACTATACATTGTCGGTAAAGTGGTAGGCAGGATAAGGGGAGTGGACATTGACAGAGCGAATGTGTTGTGAATAGGGGACCGGGTCACGTAATCGGTATGTTGTATAAGGTCACGGCACTATTCGAGAATTGGTATATTTTGTTATATGTTATACTCTTAAAATTTGCACTTTATGGGAATAACAACGACGAACAATAGTTCGTCCATTGAGAAACCAATAGGTTGTATTGCTTGAGAAGTCGGTTCTTGCACCAGGGGTTATTCCGGATTTGTTCCGCGTGCAGTGCCAACCTTTATGTGCGTGAACAATGTCGGTTTAGGCTGTCAGTTTCCTGGCATGACAATGACAAATCACTCCAATTATCAGTAGAGACGTTTTATTTTGTTCTTAAAACGAACATGATCTTTAACATTGAGAAACATTACTGAAGAGAGAGTGAGAGAGAGGGCAAGTTTCAGCCCGTTTTCAGTACGCAAACAATTTCTAATTTGTTAGGTCCTATAGTCTACACAATTGTCAGTCCGTCGATCTCGCGATCGTCTTTTATTAAAACAGTACTCGATTTGCTAATTCCATAAGCAACAATTTAATTGATTGTGCATTCAAAGTTTCCCAGTTGATTGAAGTCCTTGAAGTAACAACAATTGCGATTTAGTGAAGCGTCGCTGGTAACCAGATGAAAGTTTGCCGAGCGGCGAACGAACAAGGAGTGAAAGTCAAGAGGATAAAGTGTGTTCACAATTTATAAGACGCTTTGTGTTGCAGTTCTTACTTTGAACTAAGTACTCACAGACCGACTTGCAATCACATTCAGGTATATTGTTTAAAATTGAATGAGTTAAAAGATGGGTGAGTTTAATAAACGCAATTAGGTTCTAAATTTGTTGTCAATTGATATTGAGAAATTTTGATTTAAATTGATGGATTTAAAAACCTAGCTCCAAGTGAAAAAATGAAATGAAAATTTTTAATAGTTTGATTAACGAGAAACAAAGAAAGAAAAATATCCTTGTTCAAATAAATCTGTTACAGATACTTTTGAATCGTCAATTGTTATTAACAGTTACACTTAGGTATTATTTTTTAGAGCGTCGGTGGCTCAATGGTGTGGACTATCGCCTTCCTATCGGGAGGGCTGAGGTTCAAATCCCGCCACATACCAATGTGTTTTCGAATTTACGAAAATATATGTACGTTATCCGACGCTCATACGGTGAAGGAAAACATCGTGAGGAAACCTTCATGCACACCTGCGAAGAGATTCGAAGGTTGTGTGTGAAGTCGTCCAATCCGCACTGGGCCCGCGTGGACGACTAAGGCCTAATCACCCTATATGGGTAGGCTCGTGCTCCTCGGTGGGGACGTTTAATGAGCTGATGATTATTATTGTTTTTTACGTATTGTTAAAGTTTATACAAAAAATATGAGTACGAATAATTATGAAATGAAATCTGCATCCGACTAAACTTTCGTAACGATATTACACAACTGTAGAAAGACGATATTCATAATGCACAAAGATTTTTTTTTTATCTAAAAGTTACTAATATAATACAAAATGTATTTAGTAAACACACAGATACTTGACGGTTAGTCTTTTGTTTCTGGAACACATCCTTTATAAACCATCCAATATATTACGAAACAATGTATGGTATTAAAATAGTACCTAGATTGACCTGGATAATGAGGTACATGCTTCAATCAAGGAAACGAAATGTTTGTTATTAAAATACAAGTCAAGTAGTATCGGCTGTTAAAATTTCAAGTGCATTATTAAAGGAGGAATCGCTGAAACCCCGATCGGTTGAAACTTTTAATTGGCAATTCCGGTGCAAATAAATTGCCAGCCCATGATGATACTATAAGAAACTATTTCAAAAGGTTATGTATTAAACCTCCCGATCATACAGTTCACTATGATTGAATAAACATGAGAGTGGTACATTTATCTATGTTGTGTTTTATATGTTATAAGCAATACGGCGAAGGAACTTATCACAAATCAAATTTTTATTAATTTCAGCTACCTACCCTATGATAATTTTAAAATATGCATTAGTGTTGAAACTGTGACGAAAATGATTACACGTCTTGTCACTAAACAGAATAAAAAGCGTTAATTGTGTACTTAAGCATTCATAAAGCCGATTTGAAAATTTCATATTATTTTAAAAATGTAACACTTAAAGAAATGACTTTATAATGCTGGCTCAATTAATATACCACCAGTTGAAATCTGAGATCGCAACTCGTCAATAAGACAGTAGCTAATTGGATTGAGTAATATAGTACTATCGTATTCTGGTACTCGCACCTAATTCATTCATGCATAAGAATGGCGACCCGGGGACTTTGTGCCCGGAAAACTTTTAATAGTGGTCCCACTTGGGATGAATCGCTTTGGAAGTTTCAATAAAAACACGATAATTGTGATACTGAATATTTAACCGGTGGATATCACTGGAACTTCTTTATTTAGATATTAATTATGTACAAAATATTTAAGAATTACTAAGCGGAGCGTATTCATAAACTTGAAATTTCAAATAATAAATTTTAATATTTATATACTCATCACCATCATATGAAGGTTTTTATTTACTAATAATATTTATGTAGGTTTTGCACGTAAATATCCGTTTAGATTAAGTAAAATTATATAAATATTCAATTATTGTGTAGTACACATACTAATTTACAGTAAATGGTTTAGTTTCGAGAAATTTAGCTGTTTGTATGTGTGTGAGATAAATTACTTGCTTGCGTTCATACATCATGAACGGGACGAGCAAATAATTTCTCTATTTACTGTGATATAAATAATAATACTTTGTTTAAGAGATTAATAAGGATGCAAAATTTTACTTTATAGGAGTCCTGCACAACTTGCGAGCAAATAAAGATGAACGTACAGGCAGTAAAACTCTCTCCAAAACAATGTTCTAAATCACTTGTTTCATAAGTTTTTGTTTGTATAGGTCGTTCTGTGTGTTCGCAGTGGAAAATCGTAAAATAAGATAGCCAAATGGTTTTAGTGCCCCTAAAACTAGCAGTAAAATAGTAAGTGCTCGGGCAATGAATATCTTTATGGCATCATTTGATTGATTACCAAATTCTCTGGGTAGTGGATCGATAAATACGTCGCTGGGTGCTTCGTCGGTGACGCTACGGTGATAGTTGTGAATAATTAGTTGACAATACTTTGTTGTGTCTTTTAGTTATGTTTTGAAAATGCAGTTTAGGAGGTATTCCTCAATTTTTACTGTTTTTATATTCTGTATTTTTCTAAGTACATTTGTGTCTTAATCTATGTCTCCAGTAATACTTTGCTGTTTATAGTAGTAGTACACTTGAGTCATATGTACCTGTTTTAGATTTCATAATTATTTCCCTTATGCATAAGCTAGAAAGAACTATACTTAGTTACTTAAAACAAAGTATTTGAGTTGTCACTATTATAACTTATATTCAAAATAGAATAACATATTTGTTATACATAAAACACAAGAAAAACGTTACTCAATTTTTCAAACTATTTATATAGAAATTTCCAGAATGCCACTAGAAAAACAACTCATAGAAGGTATTGAAAAGTTCTGGTTTTGAAAAGGTCACAACATATTTTATGCAACTTCATAAAATCGCTGTAGACAAGAAACGTCCTAAGGGAAACCGAAATGTCCAAGATTTACTTGTGTCCCCCTAAAAAAGGTATTTAATGAGATTACTCCGATGAATAAATAAAAAAAGACAAGATTCCTTTTCGTGGACAAACAACAGTCAACCTGTAGTCGTAACTCTAGATGAGCTCGTAAATGGTTAAGTAGTGGTGGACGCAGGCCCCTGCGGCAACATCCTCAGATTTGATTGATCTTCACAGTGAAGGCCTCTCTACGTTTTTACAGGCTGACGTCAGAGGAAAATGAGGGGGAAAAACGGGGAACATAATTAATTACTTTATTTGGACATTAATGACTTGGTCAAAGAAGACATGGGTTGATTAGTGTGTTTTGTGCAGACGTGCTTTGTTCAATACGGTATCGGTTAAATAAAAGTCTGCCATGCTTCAAGTTTACCGACCTTAATTACATAATAAGGAAGTATTTGGCATGCGTTCTATGATTGCACAATAAACAGACACGGTGGAATTCATCGCAAGATAAGTACGTTCCATTAAAACATTTTGTAAAAAAACAGTTGCTCAGTGTTTTCCTTCAATATTTTCACAGCACGAGGTGTTCGCGCAACAACACAAAGAGAGGACATAAAAAAATACTTTTAAAAACGAGTCGCCATTCCGCCGATGGGTTCCAAATGAATATTCAGAGCGACAAAGAAGAAAGGGGTGTCGCAAAAAAGGCACTGCCTAAAATTCGCAGTGCAAAAAAGGCGCCGCAATCGCAAAACCATAAAATAGCAAATAAATAAAGCGGCGCAGGGACACGTCCCCGTTTAATTATGAATTAAGGCCAGCCTGTAACGAGATCGCAATATAATTAAGATTACTGCGGGTTTTTTCTGTGCTCCCTAACAAGTGAGAGTAATTGGTCGGCAAAACAAGGCGAAACTAACACCGCTACCTTGTTTTGCCCGAGTAGGGTGGGCTTTTTACGTGCTCCCGTGGAGGAATACGATTAATTCCGATGTTACTAAAATGAACTTTATTGTTTGAGGCTACAATGTATTGCAGTATTTGTATGTTGATGTAGCAAGTGTAACATTTACAAATGGTACGAACATCAAAATATGCAGCATTTCAACTTTCTGTTCAGTTTTTTCATTCATTTTATTTATAGCCGAGACATAATGACCGGTGACAGCGAGGAAATAAACTGCCTTTAGGAAAGAATAAGAAAATGGTTCCTTTTCGACGGACGCTTCATTTCTATTTAATTTACGTAAATGATATACAAGGACGTGGTTCCTATAGAATATAGTATTGCTTTCCTTTTGTATGGGCGCCTCAAGATGACTTGCCAAGGTCGGATGGTTTACTACTTTGTGAATATAAGATGGAACGAGATGTATTTTTTTGTATTGTTCACTGTAATATAAATAATGGGCTTACAGTAATACTCGTATACAGAAACAATTGGTAAAATGGCACACGACATTTTGGGCACTTTTGTAAGTATTTATGTTAAATTGTGTTATATATCGTATATTTTGTTTATGGTGTTTCTTTCATTGGTATTCCTATTTTGACAACATATACCTGAGCAAATTTAAAAAAATAAGTATATCTGTTTTATATAATTACCTGTTAAATGTATGTCCAGCTGGGAACTACCTAATTTATAAATGCAACAATAACGAGGCTTATAAAGGAAATTTTGTTTAACGCTGATGGAGAGTCCGGGATTTAAAAAACTCGATGCAAAATAGTTGTCACCGGAAATAATATGTCATAACTGGATTTATTTAAAAATATTTAATAATACTAATTGAGACAATAGGATAAATTGTATTTTTTTTGTTTTCTAACAAATAACCGAGTTCAAAAAAGTTGCAACAGTTCTTCTAACAACAGTATTCTTTTTCAAGACCTTTATTACATATTTGGTGTTTGATTTAACAGGATTATTTAAGTGCCTTAGTTCTTACAGAAATATATAATAATTAGTTAAGCTGTCCTTAAGCGTTTTTCGTCTAAGCCTTAGGAGCTTAAGATGGATAGTTTAATTAACTTTTAAAATTATCTCCTCAGCATTAATAATAAATCCGCGAATGGATTAACGTGAATTTAAGAGGTCTAAATGGAATTATTTATAATATATGAATTTGTAACCTATAGATTGTAACCTAGTCACATATAAAAACATAAATACGATCTAGCTTAACCCCCATAAAGAAGTAATGATATCTCACAATCATAGATAAATCATCCGGGTCGGTTGTTCGTGAATGGAAATTTGGGACACGCTCATATTCTTGCAGCCTACAACTATGTATTAAGATGTAAATGATGCAATCCATTTGGCGGTCGAGCTCGGGCACGAAGGCTCCACAAACAAAGAGCCTGTTTGCACACGGAACAAAGTGTGCACGTAAAGCGCCCTGTATTTATGTAAATACAAATGAAACAACTGTGCAACGGGAAACACCCAAAACTGCGATCTTGTTTATTTTTTTTACAACTGCTCCTTCTATGTTGATTGAACTCTATTTTGTAGAGTGATAAAAAGAGGAGCCGTGTGTGTGCGCCCGATGCACTGATTCGACTGAAAAAATACAGATGAATGCGCGAGTCTTAAATATACATCTGGTCTCTTATGAGAATGTTAGTGCATTTGCTTCGTTCATGCGAATCACAAACTATTTAGATCAATTTAAAGAGTAATTTTATTACGTCTGTGGTCGTATGGGGAACGTAAACCTAACCTGCATATCATAATGCGGAACAGCGAAAGCCTTTTTGATGCTTATCAAGTATCTGGCATCAAAGAAATTGAGCTTAAATTCATAATTCATTGTATTTTCAATCTAACTAAATTTAACATTGGTTTGGAGGGTTGGTACCTACCTAGAAGTGCCAGCAATTAACTCGTGTTACTCTGTTTTAAAAATGGGTATTAGTGTTTTGCCGTATGAATCTTAATTATGTAATTTCATGTTTATTTATGTGGAACATAATGCGAGCAGACAGATTTACCCCATAAAGACCGCATTTCAGGTCGTCTGCGAGGGTACCTATACATATTTCTCCCGCCTTACCAGTCATGCTTTTCATATAGTTTTGGCCTGGTCTGGTCGGTGTGATAGGCAGTGAAATTGCTGTGGTTCCTTTACGAGATGACAGTTGTCACTTTCCACGAAGTGGACTAAAAAAACGGACAAGTCTTGCAGTGGAACCTATACGACAGTAACTGTTTGGTAAACAATATTGTTTACATTGATACGACTATATATAAACAAGTAATTATTTTTAGTTAAATTAGAGTATTACTGCTATAAATTAACAACAGAATCATTTGATTCATTTGCTATAAATCATCAATTCCGATTTGAATCAATATATTATGTAAAAATCCATTCGATATCGCAGGTCGGGGTTGAGATTAATAAAAATTTGGCCCTCCTGTCCTCTGGGACGCCCCTTTATGGCACGTTGGCTTTTTATGAGAGGCCTTTTATTTTAATACTCATTTCGGTTTCGCGATTCCATCGTTTTATCGCTTTATCTCGATTAATCGTTATTCGGTTAATTACACAACCGAAGAAAAGTGGTTTTCGAGACGGGAAAAATTAAAAACCGCGCCGATTAATTAATCGTCCCCGGGAGTAATTAAACCGAAATGTTTTGTAATCTATGTATTGCATTGCGTTAATAGAATTTTCTTAAATATTTGTTTTATTACAATACAATCACTTTAACAATAAATGAAAAAAGTAAAACGAATGCAGATTCGTGGAAAGTAGTCGACGAAAGAAACCTAAAACAAAACGTTTTTAACGCTGATTTTTCTAATATCAAATAATAATCTTTCCTCAACTATTACCGCGGAATCAATATTATAAAAAAATAATAAGTCGATTTGATGTCTCTCATTTCTGCTTAAGTACCTTCAAAAACAGACCAATGTAAGTCATACATTTTAAGATTTAAGTGAATGAGCTAAATAACATAAACAAATTAAGAAGGCCAATCACACTGTATTTTAATACACTAACTAGTTTTTGAATAAACTAAATATACTTTTGAATTATAAAAGGTACAACTAAATCATTTAATGTTACACATAGTAACAATGACTAAAGGTAATCCTATGGTATTGTGCATACATTATTATTCCTAACACATGATAGATAGATAGATATGATTCTTTATTGCACAAAAAAGATACATATTTACAGCAAATGAAGGAAAATAATGCAATTCAGGCGGCCTTATCGCTTGGAGCGATCTCTTTCAGACAACCTCACAAACATAGAAAATAAGCAACATGAAAGGGCAAGACAGTGCAAAGTAAGCAAAACTTAATTCAACTTATAAATACATAATCATATTTCAACATTATCATATATACACATATAAAATATAACTAAACATAAAAAATATATTTAAATATAAAATAAATATATGATACTTAATTATTAATATCTCGGAAACACAAAGTAAATAAGTAATTATTTCCTTTTTGAAGTTTCCGTGCAATAACATTAATTTCGATTTTGATTAATGCTTTCGTGGTCTAGTGGATGATCGTTGGGTTAAGGGAACCGGGGTTCGTGGGGTCGAATCCCACAGAGACACTGTATAGTGAAAGTAATTTTGTGCGTTCCTAGTTTTTTTTAAAACTGACTACTGCTGTTTCCCGCAGATGGCGTTTACAGCTTTACCGGGTTCCTTGTTTTTTTAGGACATAGCACACCTCTGATGCATACAGAATCAAATGTTTGTCTGATGAGAAAGATGATTCCGACTACTCCTAGACTTCATTGCTGGACTAGGCCTGCCTTAACGTACAGAGGGATCTAGACCTTATTTAATTGTAATAAGTTACCTTTTTCGCGGCGGAGTCTTGGTTGTTGTTGTCTGCATGGTGCGGAGCGGCGGGCGCCATGACGGTAACGCCACTCTGCGATAGAAGCTCGTCGGAGCCTCTCTGTAACAAAAGATTAGTTAAGGTTAAAATATCAATATGCTTTTTTACTAAATTGTTTGCAATAAGGTTTATTTTTCCAATAGATATACCTTTATTTAAGCACACCATTTATTTGTAATTACACTGTAATATTGTTGGCGATACTAAAAGTTATAATAAAACTAAAATTGTCTTTGACACTCGTTTCTCCGAATCCTATAGAGCAAAGAGAACGATGCCCACCTTCAAAAAGTGAGAGGGAAAATGACAAATAAAAATAAATTGAATAATTGTTCTGTATACGTTTTCTGAATTCTGCAAAACATCTATCGCTATACATCGTTATTTTTATTTATCACTGGTGTGGTGACCTAGATTGTTGCCACAAAATCTGGCAATCAGTCACATATTTCACTATACCTATTTTAATAAAGTACTAAATCCAGTACCTAGAAATAAAATACAAAACAGTCCACAAAAAGAAACAAACCGCTTTAATATCCACCCACGTGTTAGATTCATAGCAGACGTTTGCATATTCCGCGCTTAGACAAAATTACGATATAAAACAACAACAAAAAAGAACACAATTTCACGTTCATGTCAAGCCCGCGAACACTGTGCCCGGGATCAATCTCAATTTAAGACGCCGAAATGACAGACCTCAACAGTTAAACGCACCGGGCGTAGATATAAATCACCCTGTGTAATAAAGCAAATGTACAAATGACGCGAGGCAGACGAGTCGAGGGTCACACCTGGCATGTCTTACACATTTTTCACGTGACACAGTTAATAAAATACTTGTGTTATAAAAAAACAATCGGACCGATTCGCTAAAGAGTTTTAAATGTGAGGTCAAAGCTTGGTAAATTATATTGAAGCCACATCATAGTCAAAGATAAACAAATTTGCTCCAAAGTTAGAATTAATTTGATGAATTAACTACACTTATAAAAGTGAAAATAAAATAATTAATAAAACATTAAAATTGACAATATAAAGTAAATACGATTTAAGATTCTTATGAAACGATTTAATAGCTTTGGCCTGCCGATAAAGAAGCACCAAAGAAAACTCAATGGAAATATCCTTTTTTAACAATTATATTTCGATGTCTAGCTTTTACATAGTTCGATTTCAATTAGTTAAGAACGAAATAATACGATACTAAACAGTAGTTCTATTAAGACAAATTTAGTTCACAAATTAAATGCAGACATTTAATTTAAAAAGAGCACAAATAAAAAACATTCACTCGTAAATAAAACGACATTTTACCCATTTGAAGCAAACGTAATATTCATTGTCAATAAGAAAAGCATCGCAATTATTATCTTCATAACATAATGAAGAACAGTTTACGCTAACAGCGGGAATCCCATTTTGCGGCATAAAGCTTTCATTGTAGAAAAAGGAACAGTTACCCTCCAAATAAAACCGACATCCGCGGTTCCTATTCCTTAGAGTAATTTCGTAGAGCGCGTGTAATAATTGCCCGAAATTAAATAACATTTTTCACAACAAAGAAACAACGAGGATGGAAATTCCGAAGCAGAATGGCGGATTGTGCTTGGAGGGCAGTTTTCGTTTCCATAACAATTTTTCAAGTTAATGAAGAATAATGTTGGATGCCCTTCATTATGGAGAACGGTGACAATACAGGTTCTTTATGTTTGATTTTCCTTTTAGCTGGGAGCGAATAGCAACTTCGTATTTTCTGCTATATATTAATGACAAACATCATGTGTTTTCAATGAAAATATAAATCGACTTCCAAGCGGAATGCCAATGTAAAATGTTTAAACGCGTTTCTGGTAACATCAGTACCATAGGCTCTCGGCTTGATAGTATTTGGTTTTACTCTCGAAAGAAAACTGTGGATCTTTTCTCGATCAGGGCATGCTTCAAACGTTCCTCCAATATTCTTTGAATGAATGTGATACGACGGCCCCATCAAATATCGGTATAAAATATACATGAAAGGTTTACTTAGATCACACGACCGGCTCGCCCCTTTTTGCGGTAGTACGAACAGAATGATATTTACGTTTTCAAAGAGTATCAGACTCCATTGTTGGGAATCAATACGGATAATTCTATTGTGATATTGAAATTTTAGTGGAGGGTATGTTGGTTTTTGTTGTTGTTACGGACGCGTTAATACCGCGTGTACTTGGTCATTTTGCGATGTTGCGTTTTGCTCTGTAAATCAGAGGATTATCTATCATTTACTAATAAATAATTGCTTTATTAAAGCTCTAGGTTTTATGAAGAGTACAATTTACAATTGTTGTATTATCAGGAAATAGTATATCGGGCAGACACATTTTATATACATATTGTCATCCGTGTAGTGACTAAATTTTCAATAGTTAGCAACTGGCAGAAATTATAAGCCATTTTGTTAATACTTTACACGTTTTTTGATAAATATGGAAGATATGAAATTTTCAAAATAGTTCATTATGATATTGTATGATAGCTAAGAAATTTGGGTTAAAATGATACAATTACAATGATTTAAAAACATATAATTATATTCAATTAGAATCATTACATTCATTACCCAGCAATTATCGATCCAAAAATAATATCAGTCAGTGTCCAAAGATACCAATTTATACAGCATCAGAAGTGCCAATAAAAGCATTCTCTACGAACTAAGTTCCTGTATATTTTTATGAAGGTTGTAAACACGATCGGTGGCCGACTATCGACGTCATATGAAATATTTATGCGTCACTAACGGCATCGAAGGAGTATTAATCGATTTAGGACGGATGGGGGGTTTTTATTATATTTTAGCTATAAAACGTTATTGTGAAGTCAAATATAAAGCACCATGAACACGTATGATTAAGCTGGTAATATTAAGGTTACGGTTCAACTAAGAAATTGCTTTCGACTAATTACATAACTGAGAGATGATGGCAAATGAAACTGGCTCGAAGAGGGATCGCCATCAGAAGCGTCTAGCGTTTTCAGATCGTGAGAGTCTATGGGATTGCTGGATCCCGGGTGGATCACCGCAAATTTTTTATCTCGAATCGCTTCGTATTTATGAAGCTCACGATTTGCTTCCTCCAGTAGTTTTATTTCTCTGTTTATGACACAACTTATATAATCATATGTGCAACCTGTTGTCTGTCTAATTAGTTAATGAATAGCTAAGTTGTGTGTTAATGGCAGGATGATTCAATAATTGGTATGTTGCATGAGAACTTCAGTTTATGAATTAAAAATTTTCAATATTGTATCAACGTGGCGTTGGTACAAATTCAGGTAATAAAAAGGACGTATAAAATGTATTAATAAATTCACACGACACCCGTACATTGTTTCAGTGGCCGAATAAAACGGAGAAAGTGAACATTTATGATGGGAATGAAAAATCGCTTCGGCATTTATGACGTCATTGTTCCTGAGAACAGGTCTAATATGAAAAAGAATAAAAAGGGTCTAGCGAGGAAAAGCTGTAACGAGTCTAATAATTTTTATTGCGATTTCACGAGCTTACAGTCTGATTTAACTCGGCGCGTGTAAATTATGATTTAATTTAATAACCGCCGTTGGAAACGAACGTAAAATGTTTTTATGTGAGATAATATACTTTTCATTAAGAGTCATGTGTTACTCTCACAGTTTTATATTCATGTTTTATGAACATAGGGTACAAACAACCGAACCTTTCGAAAAGATCTAAAAAGCTGGCGAAAATATATAAATTAAGACTTCTGTAAATATATAAAGTAGGAAATTTAAAACTTCTATTAAATTGTAATAAAATAATTGATATGATTGGTGGTTTAAAGTGACCAAAAGATTTAGTTTTTTTATGTTATTATAAGCGTACAGGACGGTCTCGTCGCTCACCTGATGGTAAGTGATACGCCAGACCATAACAGAGCGGCATTAATGGATACCAACAACTGATAGACAGTTATTATCTTCTATATATTAACGCCGCACTGCGCCCTACACCCGACACAACAGATATTAGGTCTCTTATATCCGGTAATTTCACTAGCTACAGTGCCCACATCCCGAAATAACACTCATGTTTCCCGGGCCGATATCTGGCACTGCGGTGGTACATACCGAGACGACTCAGTATCGAGTTTATCACCTATCATGATCACAACTAGTGCCTAATGATAGCGCAACAAAAACTGAAGGCCCTAATTTACTAACTAGAATTAATTAAAAAAAAAAAAAACATAAAAGTTATCGGTTCTAACTAACACCATTGCCAATCGTTGAAAACCTTCGAACAAGTACAAGTTTAACCCGGTACAAGAATAAAACCCGTTTTGGTTTTTTTATTCCTTAAACGATAAGTTCCTTTGACACTGAGTCATTAATCTTTTTAACCGCAACTTTTTAGAAGGAAAGAACCTTTCAGTTCACTAAAGAAACGTTTGATTTCAGTGGAACACTAACACAAATAATTGGATTAATTAAAAGATTATGACGGAACAATGCACTAAACATTGCAATTAAAAATTATTTACGCTTTAGAACACAGTAAATATAAAATGTTCGATTGTCTTTTATGTTTATTAAAGAAATCGACTAAAGTAGTCTAATTAAACTGGGTTTTAGTGGACTACAGCATTTGGTAACTATTAATATAAATTTAGGAAAATTTTAATAAATGCGCAAAGAACAGCTGAGAGTGAGTATTTAATTTAATGATTAATTAAAATTCTCTCTTTGCTGTTCAATGTTAAAAAAAATAACACTGATTGATTTTCGGTCCGAGGATAACATCAACTTATACTAAAACTGTGAAGAAAACGCAAATGGTTTTTTCAATTTAATAAAAAAAAGATATATGAAAATGATATAATGACTCAAGTTACATGTTTTAATTGAGCGGGTAAGTATGATTAGTAGCGCATCATTCGCGAACGCGCCGTATGCGGCACACCCCGTAATATCGCGCCCGTCTCCCACTAAGATGTCGAAATTAACGATCTTGATAATATTTGTCGGCTGAACGCTGCCAGCTCCGCTCGTAATTAATTGCACCAATTTGTTCTGCGCTTATAACGGACATTTGTCAAGCGCCCACCCAAACCCGATGATTTTCGCACTAACTTCATAATCGATATTCGCAAGTATCGATTATAGCCGAAACTCTTCGTCCGAACTTCGATATTAAGACCTTGCCACGGTCATTAATAAACTGTAATGACCTATTTTGTTCGATTCCAAACGTTAACGCAAATTCGTCTAAAGATTAATGCAGTGTTAAAAAATTCCGAGCGCGCTTGTTATAAATTAACAAGACGCTAGACAGTGTAAAAGTTAACAATTCTCATCACAACTAGGAGGCAAACCTCTTAGCCCCAGAACATTATAGGGGGACATTACTCGCTGTCACAACTATACTTTATAGGGAAAGTAGGAGAAGCGAGTTTGTGTGCACAAAGTTGTGAGGGCAGGTTACTCAGTAATGAATAGAGACGTCAGACGGTAACCAGCAGCCGGGCGCAACTTGCATACCATTTGAAGTTGGGGCCGGCGATAACCGAACTATGCCGACCTGACCAGGACTCGATACTACGAACAACGGTTTGTTATGATGTCATTCTTCTAAGCTTTAATTATAAAATGACACCGACTAAACCGCCGCAATAGATATAAAAATAATATTTTGTAACATGATATAATGGCAACGAAGTTACCTTCCGCCCAGTCTAGGTATACCAATAATTACAAGCATGATCACCGTGATTACTATACTGTTTACTACCAAAAATTTAGTAAATAATAATTTAACTGACTCAGATAAACGATACATACAACATTTTATTAAATTAATTTCAACTTAGGCATCATTCACAAAACACATCGAATCATTAAACAACACAGGACTCAGCTTTAACTACATTTCTTGTACGCAAAACTAATCTAGACTTGCGAAAAGTTCAGCAATAAACGAAACGGGAGCAGAGAAGAAACAAAGGGCGGCATTTAAGGCAACTCTCATTGCATGAGAGACGATTTAAATAAATATACCGATTGCAGTACATTCTCTGCCGTGTTTATTGCATCCATTATTTTATAAAGTACCGGAGAGCTTGACAAACATCTAGTTAACATAGAGTGCATACGGGTGTTAAATGGCGACTACCAATCACGCAGTAACGCCTTGAGTACTAAAAATATTCTTGCTCTTTCTTATTGTAAACTCCTTGGATCGAGATTGCCTAATGTTACTAAGTATATGGTCACTATTAATTTGGTCGCGTATATAAAGTTTAAACATTAAAAGACAAT
Source organism: Leucinodes orbonalis (assembly GCA_019425675.1). Taxonomy (NCBI): domain Eukaryota; kingdom Metazoa; phylum Arthropoda; class Insecta; order Lepidoptera; family Crambidae; genus Leucinodes; species Leucinodes orbonalis. The sequence goes on along the minus strand of PQWD01004826.1, from coordinate 229,885 downwards.
CCGCCTTATTCCAAAACGTGACTAAATGTAGTACTGGGATTAAACTTGGTTTAAGCCATGGACTAAAAAAATCCTTATACAAAATGAGGTTTAACGCTTAGGTTCGGACTATCTGTGGTGCTAAATTTAACCCGTGTGACACCTAGTTTAACAGTGGACTAACTTTGTTTTGAGGTTATACTTCGATTTTTTGTAACATTGTATTTAGTTTACGATCATCATATGTCGATTTAATGGTTTTAAGATTAAGGTATATAAGAGACCTCTCGGCGTATTGAATTTGAATTACGTGCAGCGCCATATTAAAGAATTACGAAACGTTTTGCCAAAACAATTGTTGATGTTTTACATGACCATTTCACCAAAGACTCCCATGAATGGCCTTTGATACCCAAATGGCTCGCCATAAAGTAATTGAATACATGTCACTTTATCTAGAAATTTAAATATTTGCTTAATTTTCATTAGATTCATGATGATGCAGCCGATATAGGTACATGGCGTGCTTTTATAGTACAACTGATCAGTAAGATATGGAAATAGTGGCAAAAAACGTGTCACTTTAAATGGACAGAAAGGAACTGAAAAAAAAAAACAAGAAAATACAACGGTATTGTATTTTAAAAATGTAAATGGTGCAATTAACTGTGCTCATATCGGAGATGAAAATGTATGCTGATGGTAGTCTGATTTAATAAAAGAAAAGGATTACATGAGACTTGTTTATTTTTTCTCTTGCTGATACATCAATATTTATAAATAACAAAACATTTTTATTCCAACATTTTTTAATAATCTTTTTGTCACATTATAACATTTATAACAATACTATTTCTAATTAAAATTAAATCAATTTTAACATTTAACATCAGTTCCACTCCACTTCCACCATTTCAAGCTGCCTTTTCTTGAACTCATTACTGAAAAAAAATGTGATTTTAAAAACAATAGTGATATAAGTAGTTGTAAAGAAAGTATGATTTTTTAAGAATGCTTGTCAAAGTTATTAGATAATTCTATATACATATAAACAATTGTATTGTTTATTATCATTTTAATTTTGGGTCTCTCTGTACCCCTACTATATTTGTGTTACATAAAATATAATATTCATCCCAAGTTTTTACTTTCATTTTATTTGACTATTCACCTTGCTTTTATATCCAGTTGATACTGGAATTAACTCATTTAACAAATGTATTCCTTAGTTCCTTCATAATGGCCAGTCTACAAACATATGTTTTGCTTTAGCCACCATGATAAGTGGAATCTACAATTAAAGATAATTTACGTTTATTACATGTTTCAATCTTTATATTAAATATGTTTGAATTCTATACTTTAATATTTAATACAAGATCCAATTCGAGTTTACTACATTATGTAAAAAAATCAAGACTTGAGTCAATGTACATTTACTATTGTGAAATATATTGAACTTCAATTGCATTTAAATTATAAAGAAATCATATGTTTCACTACCTGATAGGTAAAAGCAATAAGTATATATAAAACTTACTTGATTGATATATTCTTCCACTCTTCAGTTTTTAATACAATTATGTAATTTTTTTGTGATTGTTTATCAAAATTGCAGTGAAATGGAACTTTGCATCGCTTGTAGTTACACAATATTTTACTGCTGTTTCTCAATGATGAAATATAGAGAATATCATTGCTTTTTCTTTAGACCTCGAATTTTCATCTTACTTTTTTCTGCTGTTTCCGACTTATTTTCACAATTTTAACCCACGACTTCTCATACAGAGTCACAAAATAGTAATACTTCGAGTCAGTACAACATTTTAACACAATATACAATAATTCCTTTATTTATTTGCATGGTTTTATGGAACAATAGAGCTCTTTCTTGACAGTCAATTACTTTTCAAATTACGCGCTAACTACGCTCCGTGTCATAGGAATCAATAAAAATATATATATTTTAAACAAAACTATAACTTGTTTGACGGATTGGAACTTAAAAGAAGAAATATTGCTTTAAAATTTGTTGTATTATTTTAAATATTATTATAGCCTCAAAAGTACAAAGTTGATTGCAACGTTAAGAGAAACGGAATGTCGTACTGAACGAAGTCATTATAAAAGAATGAACGAAAACTTAGAACAGGGACTCTCTTTGGTTTACCTAGTCAATGATTGGTCTACGTTTTGTAATAAGATCACATTTTAAGCCTGGTATTAACTTTAATACCGTAACAATACAAGATCAGTTAGTCCAGGTTTAAACCAGTTCTAAATCACTTTTTTGTAATAAGGCCGAATATGTTTTTCAGTTCCCTCTTTTTCTCACTAGATTTAAGCTTTAGTACGACTACGTTGCGGCTTAAGGATCGTACACCTACAATTATAATTGACAAAAAATGACCTAAATAGCACTATAGGCGACAGTAATCGCATACTTAATTGTTATCTTATTCGATAACTCATTATAATACGAGAGTATGCATACAACTAAACTACACCTCTACTATCACGCCATACGATAAATGAATCCTATTGGAAATGACAAACTCCTATACGATTTATAAATCCATGTACTATAACTAAGGCTTATCCACTCCAAACCTAAACCATTACAATCAAGCCATATTACCATACAGTAAGGTAAAAGCAATATTCATAAATGCACAAGGATTACAGCGGTATCATAGTTTTTATGGTGTTTGTACGTAATAAATTGATATTAAATTTAGCGCGGCCAGCGCGCGGGGCAAACTAAAAGCCCAGTCAGTGTAGCGTCGCTGGGGAATTGAATATTAGCATTAACAAGACAAATGTGGCGGCGGAGTTTGATTTTCTCATTAGAGCGGCCGCCGCTGTTGGGGCCGACGCAAAAACTATAAGCTCCTTGATTTGTTCTTACTACATATACTGACATCATTGTCGGCTTGACTTCATTATTTTATATTGAATCGTAAAATAAACGAAATTAAATAATATGTAGTGTAAGTGGCTCATTGGTGTTGACTGTTTCCTTACGATCTGGATGGTGCAGTTCAAATCCCGACACGTAACAATGTCTATTCGAATTAAAAAAAATACATGTACGTTTATCCGACGCTCTTACGGTGAAGAAAATCATCGTGAGGAAGCCTTCCCACGCCTAGGAAGAGATTTAAAGGTTGTGCGTAAAGTCAGCCAATCCACACTGGGCCCACGTGGACGTCTAAGGCCTAGTAGGCTAGGCTCGTGCCCCTCGGTGGGGACGTATATAAATGAGCTCTCATGACGATGAAACAAAAAATTATATACAACGATACATTTCATCATCATATAATTCCCACTGCAGGGACAAGGCCATCCTACACAGCATTGCTATGTTGAGATTTACGACCCAACCACTACGCGCCCAATGATGCCTAACTACCTATTCATAAATTAATGTCAATCGACCACGGAGGCACTTCGATACACTTAAGGCGCGAATGAATAATACAATTAATCATATTCAATCGCATTTTACTAGATTCTATTTAAATCTAGTAGTAGATTCGTGCAATGGTAAAAAAATCGTATATTCACCAAGGTAAGTTTATTTCATTCGTATTCCAAAAAGCTGTCTGCAAAGTGCTTCGTAAATCATACTATATATATGTTGTACTGTATATAAGTTGTTATATTCGTATAATTCCAATTTAGTTAATTTGGGCAGAGAAGTGTGTCCCTATGTGTGAGGATATTTATAAACCGTGAAATGAAATTGAAATATCGTTGAAACATATATGAGAGTTATACCAAGTCGGAAAAAATAAACTGTACAAGGTGTCCAAGTTTGATTTTTCCGACATTCGGGCAGCGAAATCCAAAAAATCTCTGTAACAGTTTGGAGGAACGGAATTTCTATGCAAACATTTTGTGAATGTCAAACATTACTCTCAGCAATGAAGACTGAACCATAAATGTGCTAACAGAATTTGTTGCACAAAACCAATTAAAAATAAGAGTTTTATTAAGAAATTCCACTAAACCACCAAACGCTCAACAAAGCCTACTCGAACTCATATTGAGAGAAACACAATCATATCACTTGACTCGAAGAAAAAATAGATTCTTTATAGCAACGTACGAAGGTAACAATTCACCCCTCAATGGGCGTATGAATCTAAAGCGATCGTAATTCGTCGGGCAATATTCCGCCTTTTCATATTTTCCTTTTGCCTCCCAATGTTATGCCGAGCTCGATACACGTCCCGATTTCGTTTGTTATTTCAAGCCCTCTCACGCCTCCGATTAGTACATCACACGTGAAGCATCAGTTAACATATACAGATCACTTGAACCTCTATGTATGAACCTTGTTTGCAATTTGATGGATGTTATTTATTTCGTTTTTTTTTACATTTCCCAGGCGGCGCATTATGTACCTACTTTAGATGCGACTTAAAAGTTTACAAAATTTATGCCTAAGATACCTAACTAGATAGGTATTAAAAAATAAGTTAGAAGTCAATATTTCAATTGTAGCCTCAAATTCTGCTTTTGTACCTATCTTCTGACTAATAAGATTTTTTTTGTATAATTTCATTGTTGCACTGAATAAAAACATACATTTTGTACTTTTTGTGCCCATCTATTTAGATGGAGCTTAAACTAGATTCCAGGTTCAGTAAAACTGTATTACAGCCAAACCTACATTTTTGATTTTACTAAAAATCTATTTTGGATCATAATACGAAAGGTGATAGAAAAATCTCCATAATATCGTAGTAAACACAACTGCTTTGCGCTAAAGCGATGTCCATATCAGAAATTCATGCCCCAATAGCTTTTAACAAACACAAGGCGATGGATGCTTTGAATATTTTGATAGTAGTCGATAGGAAAAGCAATGAAGAAAATGCGACACTCCTTTAGTCGTTCTGCAAGCTACGCAAGTCAAAGAATGTCGAAAGACATGCTGATATGGACTCCGAAGAAAGCATCGAGCACTAGATTATGTATGCTGCCTTGAAAGCACTAGGAAAATATGTTTTATCAATGGATTCGCCATTTGAGAATCGTACACAAATAAAACATCCTTGTTTTTTGTAAGAAGAAATAAAAATAAACATAACCAGTCAATTTATGAATGACAAGAAGTTAAATCGTTACGCGATCACTTTAACGTATAATAGGAAAATACGTGGTACATTTATTGTCGTTGACTTCGTAAATCGGATTTTCCGTATTACTTACAAACCTTTTATACTTTTAAGATGGAGTATATTAGTTTATACATAATACATGTTTAATTTTAACCATAAACGCGTTAAAAATATATTTTTTATAATAAGAAAATAAAACAGATTATAAAAATAAGCAGTTAGTTACCCGTACATATATAACCCTTTTCCCTTATGTAAGTATCAGATCTTACAAAAAATCTTCACCTGACAGTGTTAAATTTTATCAGATTTATGAAATTATTTCAACTCTAGTTTCTAACACTAATTGTTTTTGAAGATTATGTCAAAAAGTAACTTCAACGTTAGCAAAACTACGGAAAATGTATCGCGTACCTGAAACAATAAGTTGTAGTTACAACATATGGTTGGTAAGCAGACATACGAGTATCGCACGCTCTGAATTAAAGCAGTCTAACTCCAAATATCCGTTATCCTATTACGTTACACAATTATATTTGATATTTCTTAGTGTCGGTGGCTCATGGTGTGGACTGTCGCCTTCCTACGGGAGGCTGAGGTTCAAATCCCGACACTACCAATGTATTTTCGAATTTTCGAAAAATATATGTACGTTATCCGACGCTCTTACGGTGAAGAAACATCGTAGAAACCTTCTGACGGCCTGCGAGAGATTCGAAGTTGTGTGAAGTCGTCCAATCCGCACTGCCCGCGGACGACTAGGCCTAATCACCCTATACGGTAGCTCGTGCCCCTCGGGGGACGTGAATGAGCTGATGATGATGATGATTTTTCTTATTTTTAGAAAAAATATAAAATTGAAAAAACTAACGTTAGCCAATCTCTGTTCAAATTAAATTTTAAATTAGTTTAATATGGAGATTATACATTATTTGAACAAATTTTATTTTATTCTTAAATCAACGAACAACGCTCAATCATCCGTTTTGCTGCGCCAAATATTACGGCTAACGTCTATGAACGCGGATTATTGCGATAATTTTAAATACTTTAATCCGCGTCGATTGTGGCTACAACTAAAATCAACGAACTTTGCCGTGATATAATGGCAGTTCCCGTTAGTTCGCCCAGCGTTACAAGCACAACGGCGTATAGGCCTACTCAAACAGTGTGTGCTGAAATAATGATGTAGTTATATGAACTTTTTTGACGTGTTAGTGACGACACGTTGTGTGTTGTCGAAATAATTTACAATCGTCACCACCCCACTTTATCATGGGTATATAATATGGGTAGTGTAATAGGATAAACATTAATGAAAGAGCAGAGTAGTTTATACTCACAGACCGCTTTATTGTTTGATGTACAACAATATATGTATATATCGTCCGAGTAAGGAGGAATGAAATTCCGGTGAGGGGTCACTAGTTAAGTCATCTGGCCTACATTAGTAATCAGAAAAAAAGGTACCTAAGGCTTCTATGAAGTTACGTTAAAGGACTGCTATTGTTTTGTGGCTATATGCATTTTAAAGACTCATTTGAAGAAATGTAAAAAAATTTTATGATATGTAGTTTTGTGCTGAGAGTGCGATCTAGAGACGGTTTGCAAGGTGCTTCCATTTTGCATTTGTCTCTGGGTGCCTCAATATTAACCGCCGCCAGCCTCCCGCAAGGATAAATAAACGACCGAGATTAAGCTTGTTTTTTCGTCCCTATTCTTCACTTTCTTCTGAAGAGTTTCTTAAGATTATAGAAACTAATCAAACATGTACATGATATATTTCGAGTATTTTTGATTTAAACTAATCAAGTTTGTGTCTAAGTACCGCTGATGGTGTATTATTTTTTAATTAAGGAGTTTCCTTAGTCACTCAAAGCTGAGCATTTTTGCTGGTTATTTCATATAAGTGACTAAATTTTATATAGATAGTTATCCCAAATTAGAATACGAAAAAAAAAACTTACTGTATCATATCACATAATACTTATGTAAATACATTAACGATGTAAATGTATGGTGAGTTTTACTTCAACACTTATGTTATTAACTTATACTTACAGTAACTAATTAGGGGTCCGGTTAAATGGAGCTAGACAGTTCATGATCGTATAAGGTACTGTAGTCATTACACACCACATAATACTCAGGTTTAGCAATGTTCTGGGTTAACTTATGTGGTATAGCTATTTAATGAAATAAATAAATTCGCAGTTATATCATATTCCATATTACACTTATGACCCCGCGACGATTGAAGCGAGAGTTCTCGAAAACCATTAATTACTTTTAAATTAAACAGAGTTAAAAATTATATCGGTAAGTGTTTGGTCGTATAAACGTAGTTAAACAACAAAGCATAAAGTGTCTTAGGAAGCCGGCAGGCTTGTGTCAAAATTACGGGCGTCAAACGTGGCACTTGACGCACTAATGGATTTAGCCGTAGTGGGCAAGTTGTCCAGGCTCACACTGTTACAACAACAGTGTTAACGAGTTTTCGAATTGGTTAACACGATGGAATTTTGCTTGTACACACTTGAATGCGTGAGGTCTTTGGTAACATTTTATTAAAATACTTTGCTCTTACTAAAAACGTTTCGTGGATGATTTTGTTTTTATTTATTGGCAGGTAAATGAATTAGCCTTTTTTTTTATATTGAGGGTATTATTTCGGCATAAGTGTTTTTAAGAATAAGTAGCCGTAGTATTGATTAATACAGCTGATTCCACATTTTTATGTAGAATAGGCTTTTTCATCTCTCATAACAATCACGCTTTATATCTTTGAACAACACAAAACAGAAACTGAGAATCTTTTAAAACTGGCACAAACATTGAGTTCACAACGAGGAACTGACCCACAATTTAAAGGTTCAAAATAAGCGGAATTGATAGTTCACTTTCGGTAATTCTGCACTGCCTCCTGACTGCAGGCTGCAAAGGACATAAAACCGAGCCCGGATTTGTGAGGAACTAATGTTCTTAAATCGGAACAGACGGGTAACGGGCGAGGACAAATATTTTGCCACTTCGCAACGTTACCTGGCCGGGGAAGTGGCCGCGGGGAGACAAAGTAAATATGTCCCCGGTTCCCGGCCCTCCCCACATTTTATCGGAGAGCGATCGGCTCTCGGGTCGGGAAATGAATTTAAAACGTGTTTGCGGGTAATCTGTTATCGGTCCCTTGTCTACCGCTCGAATATAGACATTCGGACCGCTCCTATATCGCGTCTGTGATTTCAATCCGCCGGTGAACTTACCTATCATAATTTCGAAGCAATGTCTATGATATAACCACACAGTCTATTTAGTAGTATTAGTAGAAAGTTGTCAACTACAAAAGATTTGCTATTGTAGTAGACAACTTTTAAATTAAGAAGCGATTTTTCCTATCTATTTTACACTAGTCCTGAGCGTGTGAACAGGTCGGCAGATACTTTTTTTTATTAGTAGGATGCGGCAAAAGCATGTGAGGTTAGTTCATCCCCACGATAACTACTAAGTAATTTACTCACAAGTTTTATAAAAAAAACTTGTTCTTTAAAACTAGCAGATTCTATGTCGATAATACAATGAAAATAAAAACGTTGTGTTAGTTTTAAAGTATGTCAATCAAACACATTTTGCGTAAAACAGCTTTCAAAACCACAGGGATCATTTAATATTAAATAAGTATGTCCTACGATAAAGTTTTAGAAGCCCTAAGAGAATACCTAATTCAATTAACAACAATAATAAAAGACAGTGTCTGACACTATTGAGCGAAAACTTAAATTGGGACGTCTATTAGAAACTTAATCTCAAGTTACGACAGCTTACAACTTCTAAGAGCATCTGAATTTTTTTCTCTAAACAAACCGAGCGGAACCATTTCTTAATATAAATAACTAATTAACATTGCAAATTGTTACCAAAATGTTAACACGTAACCATTTAATATTAAAATACTGACAAACTGGACCCTAACTTTAAGTGTGCATTAAAATGTTGAAAGTATTCAATGTAAGGTTAAAGCGGAGTCTAATACGAGGAAAGGCTGGGTTAATTATTTCGTCACGAGAGCTCTCGTAAGCTACTATAACAGCGCTCCAACCGAGCTCCGGGAGCCATAAAAGCTACATAATACGCGGCGACGTAAAACTCTTATTATTTTAGTATCTGCGAAACGGTCGCGGAAAACATCTCGTAAAATAAAACCTGTCGCTCGTCGGCAGATGCAAGTCTCTCGAAGCTAGTGCATAGCCAATGTGCGCGGTCTAAATCCACGTAGATTCCGCGTGGACACCAGTTAGGATCGTATACACCGAGCTACGTGGATTTCTATGGAAAATGCAGACTTTATGGTAGCCGAGGATAAGTTTCCATTTCGAATTGAGAAACTCTGAAATGTTCCTTGTCTCCCGCCGGGGTGAGCGCGCGAGCCTGAATAAAAATTCACGTCAGGTAAGCGCACAGAAATATTTACACAAACCGAACTAGGGGTTGCAAGTGGTTAGATAAATAAACGTTCAACTTATGGGTTTTAGAACGTATCTGTGTCTATACACTTGATGGCTAACCACAAATGACGAGTGTAGAACGAGATATGCCCTGTTCTTGCATTCATAAACATCAGTGATTCAGTTAAAATTATTCAACTTTTTTTTGTTGAAAATGCGACTAAGTCCCGGAAACGCCCATTTACATAGCCGATGTCGGCGCGATGGTGCGTGGCGACTTCAAATGGGAATTATAATACCAAATTGAATACAAAACTTTCCTTTCAGTGCCGAGTAATGGAGGAGTCTATGCACCGGAACAATCGAAAAGACAAATAGAATGAGAGAGGAGACGAGACACTCGCTGTGTTAAAATAATAAGTGTCTGACGTCTTTTGGACGTTCATCGCGCTTTTTGTAACGATAAATTTTTACGCTTTGATCTTTCCAATTCAAATAGGCTTTTTTTCTCTTAGATTCAGAAGTTATAGGAATATTTCAAAAGCTTTAAGTGAGGCGACGGAGCGGATTTTCCTTTCCACCGGCTATATCATTCTGATTGAAATGCAAATGAAACGGTGTCCGTTCGAAACGTATTTATTCTATCTGACTTCTCGGTTAATCTTCGGAATTAGGCTAATAGCATATATTGATTCATGTCCTCTTCAACTATCAACATAATTTTGCTAAGGAATATAAAATGATAATAACATATAATGACTTTTAATAAGAAAAAAGAACATGTCTTTACGTAGGTATAATTTATAATTTAAAAAATGTAAGCTCTACGAGAGATGTTTTATTTGAAGATAGTAGTTGAAATTCATAAAATTTTAATCTTTCTCTCTGTAGTCGCGCAATGACAGCGATTGTTTGCTGAAGAATCTGCGACGGTTCATTATTCCGTTCCGAGTTATTTGGCGCCCAACGAGGGGCTACGCTCGCTCCGCGGCGTACATCTGACGAATCACTCGCCGGTTAAGTTCCGCCTTAACGCTTTTTTTTCACTCTATTACCATAACGCGCGTAACCTTGCGGAGCGCCTCATCGCGCACTCGACACTCGTAACTTCAAATCCGAACAAGTTACACAACGAAACAAGCTGCAACAAAAACATTTGCCTATGCCGACGTTAGTGAATTGTTCTCCCGCTTGTGACTGGGTAATTTCCATACATTTCAAGTTCCATCGCCTGCGGGACGTTCGTTCTTTTGTTGATAAATGTTTGACGGGAACTCCGGGGACGCCATTAAAAGTTTTTTCGTGAATAATTCCAGTTTACATACGCAAATGTTTACTTGTGAGTTTACTCGCGCTCACCTATTCGGTGATTTCTTTTCATAGAGGCGTTTGTTCGAGGAGCAGTGGGTTCTTTCTGAATCGACTCGTTGAATAGGTAATTGGAAAAGTTTTTTTGTGTTCCCTTTGTCATAAGTAACTAGTGGAAACGAAGGTAGTGGTGGCAAGTGTGAGTACAATCCGAGAAGCGTACACTTATGCGCAGAAACTCGCAAGCTCGCGACGACAGAACGCTTCCGCATTTTCAACTTTAGTTACGCGGACGAAGTTATAACTTTTTTTGTGATTTTCTTAAACTTCTTAATAAACTTTTTTTATAATTGCTTTACGAGTACGTGCTTCTTGACATAAAAACTTTTTTTCTGAAAGTTGCTCAATATAGTTAACTATATTTATATGACTCGTATGAGAAATTTTGAATAGTAATCAGTCAAATTTGTTACTTGCCGTGCTAGACTCTCTATGCTTTAATAACTACTAAGCTTAACAAACTATCGCACAGTGGATGTAACAGCGAGCGTCCTAAACTTGCGTCCAAAATCCAGGCGGGATAAAGACAAGACCTAAGTCGAGCGGTCGGGAGGAGTGGTAAGTTCTTAAGCTATAACTTAGTTCGGGAAGTCGTCTATCAGATTGTGTGAGACAAAAAGGCGAGGCGTCACAGAGGCTAGATTGCGAAGATAAACGCACGTGCCCTCGGCACCGCCGGTTAAGCTTACACTGTCTTAACACATAGTCAACGATCTAACAGATTTGGTTCGTAGACAATTTGTTGGCGGAGTACGTTGACTGCATTGAGAAGCTAACTTTGAAGCTGTTAGCCGTGTAAATGTTCCCAACTAAATGTCGTTTTTATTGAAATTTATGTAGTTGACATCCCAAACTTACAATAACATGTGTCACGATGAACATGAATTTATTGTTCAACATTTAGAAATAAACTTCTTTTTTACAATGCGAGCTGTAGTATGTCCTAGTCAAATTATAAAAAAATTATTACGATGTGCATTTAATGAGTACCTTGTCTATGTTTTTTCGGATGGACTTTTTGTCCGCATATGACCTTTACCGGAAAAGAAGCGAGAAAAGAATATGGGACTCAGCATGAAAGACTATGCAACTATTATGTGTTTGGGGAGTCAAGTCATTGTTAACTTCTATTGTCCAATTTTGAAATAAAAAGTGCGATTGACAATATAAATTAAGTAAAGTTAAAAATAAAGAAACAAATTCACTAAGGTATCTGGATTACGACAATAACCTAAATTACAAACGTGAATTTGAATACCTACTCTTTTACCTAAAACATTTTTTTATTGGAAAACCCTTTTATTGGAAAAAAGTGTTTTCCAATAAAAAAAAGAAATATCGGTCGAAAACCAAAACCTATACACGTTCAAAACAGATAAAAACACGCACAATAACACCGCAAGGGATGCGAGAGTATCCACGTAAATAATTTTAAGGATCAGTGGAGGCAGCCAGCGTGATTATTTCGCGCTAACAAAATTAATAAGGTAAATTTCAGGGGTGTGAGAGGGGCTTTATTGCGTTACACCGGGATCGCTTGTTTGTTTCGCATAGCAGGCATTTTGTAAAAAATATGATATTGCATATTCATATATATATAATAGTAAAGTGTCAAAACATATCGTATAAAATGATAAACCATAATATGATTGGAATAACATGTAAAATAAACTTACAGCCAAACAAACTCGTGGTGCATTTTATAATATATTACCAACATTGACTTTGTATATTACAACAGATTTATATTACACAAACAAAGATATTTTTATAGTATGCGCACAAAAAATATCGTTCATTAAAACTGTAAAAACCTTATTGTTTATCTTAAAGAATAAGTAGAAGTATAAAATTCAACAAATCGCTTGCAAAACACCTGTGCAACAGAAATGCAAAGTTAAATATTGCTATTGAATGCAAAGCTGTAAGATAAAGAGTTCACTTACCCCACGAGATAACAGGAGAAAAATAAAGCAAGGTTTATGCAAGTTAATAGAAAATGAAAGTTTTTACGATCCATAACGTCACCTCTGAAACTGAAATAAAATGTTATCCTTTTTTATCCAGCCCGAGACACGCTCGTAATGTTACTGTACCCTTCTTGTCGAAAACATTCTTGAATGTTAAATTGATGACCCTGTACTGAACCAGTGTGGAATAGTGTCAGTATTCTATTGAATATAATGGTATCAAATTGACCAAATCACCGTTATGCATCTAATATTGATTAAATAAATTATTTGTTCTGCACGGAGATCGATCCCAGAACCTGATTTAATAACCGTTACATTACTCGAGTAGCAAAGCAAAATAGACAGGTTTCTTTGCAAGGAAAATTTCAGTGGAATATGACAAATTATGGTAACATTCTCCTTTGGATGACTCTGAGGTCAAATAAGGATATTAAAATAAAATATACATAATTAAAAAAATACTAATGCTCCTTAATTTTTTTTCCCAACACAGTTACCTTATGTTTGTTATGCTTTACCTATAAAAAGCTCAAACGCCTAATGCATTCCGAATGCCCATTAAGATATTGTTTCATACAAAATTGTTCCCCAGTCACATAATAAAAGTAACTGGCACATTAGAGCCGGCGCAGCGACTGTATCGTATCAAAGGACAAATCGAGGTGTCCACATCAAGTCTCGTACGACAATTATGTGCTCGCGAACAGATGCGTCGTCCCAAAAACACTTTTCCCTGTTTTCTCCGAAAATGGGGAAGGAAGAGCGCTAGTTCGGGTAGACAGCTTGATCCGGACTTCGGCCGTTTGAGGGGCAGCAACAAGTCTTGCGAGGGTACACACGATTACCGACCTACTATCTACAAACGTAGAGTTTGATTTGAATCGGAGTCGGTATAGTAAAATAAAAGAATTCATACGTGTCTAAACGTACGGCAAGACGTAGAGGAGATAGAAAGTTAAAGTGATGGAGCGTTACCGACATTAGGTAAATGTTTGAGGAAACTGCATTATACTGTATCATTTTTATTTTAAGAACGTGCCCGTGGAAGAGTTTCCATCCAATAACTGCTTAATTTTCTAAGTGTACACTGAAAAATGATCACTAATTTTGTGGCAGGCCGTTTGTTGATATGATTTTATAATTGTGGAATCATAAGCCTGTTAGAATCAAATTATACTTGCCAAGCATTTCAAAACACGGTATTAACAAGATGCACATTGCAACACTAGAATTCTCAAAGAAACTCAAGTATTATAAAAAAGTCTAACTGCAAACACGACTTGTTAAAGCGATACGATAAAGGAGATTCACGAAAAACGAGTAGCAAAGGTAAACAATGACAACCGAGCGACAGATGAAGCGACAAGAAAGTTTTCAATTACAGCGAAAGATGTAAGCAAGTATTTAAAGCGATGAAACCGTGTTTAGCTCGATGCTCTTAAGAATGGCAATGAACTGCACAATTTGCGGCGATAGTGCTATGTGGAAGTATAAAAGTTGGCAGCGGTTCGGAACGCTCGGCAAACTGAGTGGGTTAAATGGAGCGTGGACGCGCGAGGCCCGTTGCACTTGTTGCAATTTCTCTCCACTCCGCAACTTAATTGTACCGAGTGCGCCCTTACGACGCTATAGACGAATGGCGTTAATTTTACTCAAGAAGGTTACGTCCATTACTCTAATTGCGAGCCGCATTTCGTCTAAGCATCTCAGAACTTCGCCGGCGGTGAAGACTCCTCGAACAAACAGAAAATTCGCTGTAACCGACTTGCAAAGAGCATGGAAGTAAACGAGGATACTTCGCTAATATTCCTAATTAAGCTTTAATATAATTGAAAGAGTGGAGACGCCTCCGATTCAAAGGAGTCGACGAGACACCGCACCCCCATCGCGCCAAAATACTCTTAATAAATTACTTAGAGTGTACGGCGCGCATACAAATCGGCCAAAGATTTAATATTACCAAGTATTCGCTCGATTTACACAACCTTTAATAGGCACCGCGGGCTAGCGGTGAACATGGCTCCTGAGTTGGTGAAAATTAAGCCATTTCCGTTGCTGAGCATCGCATTCAAACTTTATTGCTAATCGAGTCACGTCACGAAAAGAATTTCCGATATACAATTAAAGGTGAAATGGTCATCGAGGATGGCGCATCGGAGGTGAGCAGCTATCGCTAGCGTCTGCCACGAGGAAGCAAATTACTGGAGTTTGGCACCTGTGCTCGATAATGCGACGCCCCGTCTGCCCGAAAGGGCGAGGAATCAATTAGGACGTTACCGAATTGCGTAACGGCTCTAGTTACGGGGCGTTACGACTGTGAACGCAGCTGCTTTTTGCTCATCCAACCTCTTGTTATTGCGCAATCGACATTCAACGCTTCAGATTAAGATATTACGTATTCATAGGACCTATAGTTTTGCAAATGTGATTTTGCGTAATGTATACATTTTGTTTTGGGTCATGGCGATTGGGAAGCAATTTGTGTTTGCATGGAATTGGATTTCATCTGAGCAATCAGAGTTTAACGTTTTGAGGCAAGGAA
This sequence comes from Leucinodes orbonalis, assembly GCA_019425675.1. NCBI lineage: Eukaryota > Metazoa > Arthropoda > Insecta > Lepidoptera > Crambidae > Leucinodes > Leucinodes orbonalis. The sequence continues at coordinate 214,455 of PQWD01004826.1, read as the reverse complement.
TGAAAGGTGATCCCTCGCAGTTATATATTTAATGATTAACACGGGTTCGCACCGCTGACCAGCGGAACCACAACTCGGATAATGGATCGCTTTGAGTGTAACTGTATCGCTAGGTTAACCGCGAGAGGTGAATTGCACTTATATAAAAATGTATAAATCGAATACCACACTGGATCCGCATTGTTGATTTGCTGAACGCGGAACGAGATTAACGGAAACCAATCAATTGTTACTGTATGCTTCGCTACTCTTATTACCATCTTCACAATTCGCTCGTATAAGACAACTCATGAAATTAATCATAAACAAGCACTTCTTAAAATGTATTGCTATCTCGAAATGTATTGAATAAAAAAATACAAATAACAGGAAATTGTTCCAAACATGTACTTATTTTGACATACATCTTTAATAAATTTCATTTAAAGGACTCTGAATCAAAAAGTCAATAAATAATTCAAATAAATTATACTTGAAACCGATCGATTCTATGTTTGCACATAGAATCCAATTATTGGAGACCGCTTTAGCAATCGTTCCTAAGAAATTACTGAAGTTTTTGCCCCGAGGGCATCGAGCAGAGGGGTTACTTGGGATAAAGACGTAATCTTTTTACTCTATTATAACAATTTTGGATGAAGTTACAAACAACGGGCTCGCTACCAAAGATAGAATAATGGTCATGTTATTGTCAGTTTGGCTTACTATATTTACCATAGGTTACATCTTTTATGTCGTCAGTAGTTGCATTTGATATCAACTGCTAATAGATTTAAGTCCATAGCCACAAAATACAAATGACCCAATAACAAGAATACTTATTTAACATAACTGTACAACAAAATAACGTAAAACAAACATGAACATCGAGACGTATTTTACAGCACAAAACTAGACTAAATTCGGAGCTGTAAGATGGCTATTAGCTTCTAACTAGTTATTTTACGTTTACCATAACTCCACTTGACTGACATTCTCCTACACTCATTACGATATACTGACTTCGAAAAGGGTACAAGCAATTGCCGCTTTAATATGCTAATTTTAAAAATCAAAGTTAATGGCCGAATGAGTCTTCAAGAGGCGGCTCGTAATTTTCGCCGCGTCCGCTGTAGATTGCGGCGCGGAGGTTGCGTGTGTGAATTATTTAGAGGCAGCCGGTCAGTGGACCGCAATTAATGAAGTGGACGTAGTCGTTTGTCAATGCGTGTCGCCGCGGTCGTCGGGACCTCACCTACAACAATCTATTTCCTAAAATGTGTCAGTTGCAACCCATCCTACGCTGTGTCCGATTGCGTTCGACATAATTAAGTGACGATTGCGTGACTCATTCACAGAAAAGTTATTTTGTGTGACATTTTACAATATATACAAATGTTTATTGAAAACTTTAGCCAACTGACTACCTAGACGATTTAGTATAATCTACTACCTAGCACGATATATTACTTCGTCTTTTCTGGTATTAAAATGCTTTAAATAATATATATAACAATAGTACTACAAGTGCGATCGTCAACCGAATGCACTAGCCGCTACGCTATCTAGCCCTCTACAAAACTAAAAACATAATAAGGTACATGAATGGAAATGCTGCCAGTGTTTTGGGAACCCTGCCTCGGTCAGACGTACTTTTCGATTTTGTTAAATAATATATTATTATCAACATTTATATTACATTTTCAATTATATAAGTATTATAAGTACAAAATAGCTATATTGTCAACTACTGGACAAGGGCTTTTTATGACATTCACTGTTGCAAGGACTCGTACCATAACCCTTAGAGGACCAATACATGTTGAAAGCGTCGTTAGAAGTAATGTTCAGCTGGTGAGGATGATGTGAACCACTATAATTATTGTAAAATTTAAATCCATACACCGTATTCCTTAAACAGAAATTAAAATAGCCTAAACCAAAACCTAAGCATTGAAATCCTTTAAATAAATTACAAAATTTTTTCTTACAAATAAATCAAGTAACGAAACTTGAATCTAATAAATGAAATTTCACAAGATCATATCTATTAGTACTAATTTCGCTAATCCATCACGAACATTATATCACAGCTCTGATATTCCTAAAGGCGATTACAAATCTACTGAAGAGGTCGGAAGCGGGTCGCAAAGGTCGCCGTTAATTTTAATGACGAGATTTATTTGTGCCCGATTATACAGGGTTGATCAAATTCTGAGGAGACGATACCTTCGAGGCAAGAAAAATTGAAATAAAAAGAAAATCAAAAGTACAATGACTGTATACAGTGACATAGCAAAATCATTATTTTGTATAAAATGCTACATACACCGACCCTTTAAATGTAAACTGTCACATAATAGAAAAGTGTTTTTGAAACCGGACCACGGAACACCAAGTTAGTTATTTTAAAGTTATTTACGATTTATTTTAAGCTTTGAGTAAACAATTACATTTCACTGGAAACCGGATAACATTATTCGGTAAAAAAATACACATAACATTTTGAAGCTCATCGACATCACTTAAGGCTAAATAAAATAATAAAATGCGGTGATCGTGCTTCTAATGAAATACCTATTCATTAGTTGAACCAGGATAAAATCTGGCAAGGACACTATACTATGTACAGATGTTATCAAACTTGAACAATTTTTTGTACCGATTTTGCCGAGTCACTAAGGCGGTTGCTCTAATTGCCCCGTTTAAATCTAATTGCAATAAGTTCATAAAATTTCCGCGGTGCTTTTAATTAATTTGTGCGACGAGGGCGACCAATTAAATGCAATTTTGACAATCCCGCAAAGCGGTGGTGTTTGAGGAGTTTATTCCTATTGTATACGAGTACGAGTTTTTGTTGTGTTTGTTTTTGTTATAAATATCAAATGTTTTTCATAGCAATTTACTATCTTGATTTTAATAAACTACAGAGATAATTTGATTTTTTGGGTTCCATTCAATACTGTATTTATCATAGGCGTGAGAAACGATCTAGTGATCTGGACGTCCCTACTTCTTAGCAAAAACATTTAAAAATAACAGTTATTTGGGTTACATAAATAAACGTGTTTTATATATTTCGATATTATTTTAACTATGCTTCGGAAAACATTACCAATAAAATAAAAAAACAATCATACGAAATAAATCGCGAGAACTATTGAATTTTTACAAATTTTTCTAATCCATCCCGAAGTATCGTGACTGCAGTTGCCACCACACATAGACCGAGCTTTCGCTAAACTTACAATACATGTCAAATATCATTAAAACCCATTATATAATTGCCTAACTTTATGATAAAGGAACCGCAGCCTGCTCATGGTTCACGAAGTCATATTGGAAGAATACAGCGTAAAATGGCCCCAAATTCACGGTATGGGCGAGTGGATTAATCACGCAGAAGGAGCATCGAGGCTTGTAGTGGAACTGTCTCCGGGATCCATTGTAAACATGCATTAGGGCGGATGATGTGTCTGCTCATTACAACGATGCGTCAAAAGATGTCGGCGATCCGGACAAGGTATTACATTAGACTCTTGTGGCCAACTCAGCGTATCTTGGTAACCAATATAATTAGATAATTAATTATTGAATTTATTACAGGAAGGTAAACGCTCTGAGACACCTGCGTCGTAAGTTGCCCGAGCTGTAATGATCTATGCATGTACCAGTAGCTAATCAGAAAAAATAATTGATTTTTTTATGGCAGATATTGTTTTTATAATAGATTTAGTGACAATACAATTATGTATATAATATAAACTGTGTGGGTGAAAACTGATACAAATCTGAAGTGGAGTCGTTATCCATACTATATTATAAATGTGAAAGTCTGTCTGTCTGTCTGTCTTGTTACGCTTTCACGCCTATACGGCTGAACGGATTTTATTGAAACTAGTATGTTGATAGAGTTAACCTAGAATAGGTTTTAGGCTACTTTTTGTCCCGTTTTCATCCCCACTTCCCTAAATGGGGGTTGGAAGATTTATGGAACATTCCGCAGTTTTGTAGTACGGCGCTAAAATTTGGTATGCGACTATTTGTCAGAAACGAAAAATATGGAACATTTTTTTTTCAAAATCCCCCCAGACCCTTCAAATAGGAGGAAGTATCATATCCAATGTTTCGTAGTTTTTAAGGTAGAAAGCTAAAAATTGGTATGAGGGCTGTATCAAAAACAATAAATCTTTCATTTTTCTTTTTCGGAATCGGCCCCAAAAGCCAAAGAGAGGGGAACCCCAAACTTTTAAATTGGGGAGGAGGGGATCATTTGTAAAGTGATTGTGTGTATTCGGAAATGGACACCAAAACCTTTAAAGTTAGGGGAAGGGGAATCCTAAGTATATATATATTATATATGATATATGTATATATATGGTTTCTTTTTCGGAAATAGACCCCAAACCTTTAAAGGTAAATCTTATGTATAGTTATATATCATACTAGCTTTTGCCCCGGCTCGCTCGCGTTAAATTCGGATAACATGGCTCACTTCCCTGGTAACGAAAACAGAATAATTTTAACACTGCAACACTGCTTCTTTTTCGCTTCGCATACCAATTATTTGCTTTTCACTTTAAAAACTGGGAAAATAAATAACCCCCTTTTTAAGGAAAACTTTTTCACAGGAATGTGGACCATGTTATCCGAATTTAACGCGAGCGAAGCCGCGGTCAAAAGCTAGTTCATAATAAATAAAGCATAAGTTTGGAATAAGCAGTGACAAAAAATTTCATGCAGTATATTTTGGTTTCAACAAGACTATAATTTCCACTGCAGACCAAAGACTTCGTCATTTTATTTTATTATTATATTTAAACTTTGTCAAACTTGTTGTTAGTAATAGAAAGCTTTACCTTTGTATACATTTTTTTTTAAATAATTAATTTCAGATTTCTATGCTCCAGGTGAATATTTAAGCAATCTGACATTAATATGAAATGGAACTAGAACCGAACGACGGAAATGCGGCGGAAAATGCCTAAATGAAATTTATAATAACTTCAAAATGGACGACTTAATTGATAACGCAAACGTATAACATTCCTTCATTCTAAAGTTATTATTTTAAGCGTTGATTTACTAATTCGACCATTTCTGAATCATATCGTGCTTATTTGTAGTTGAAGTGATATATATTTATTAAGCAAATCATTATACATATATCTCTTAACTACAATGAACATTTTTCTTAAAGTTTTCTATTACTTACATATATAAAAAATGGTGATATATTTTTTATTACTTGGTTTTGTTATTACCATATGATGTTTTCAAATCCAGAGAATTTTATAGCATGTGGATATGACGGTTTGTGTATACTCAATATTAATATATTTTTCTAAAGAATATCAAATAAATCTTCCTATCAAATCAAAGTGATCTGAAAATCGAAACTTTCAAGACTCAACTGCATTTACCTATTAGCTTGCTCTATTATTACCATATGGACGACCGTATTAAGTAACTTGTGATGGTCCACAACATCCCCAATATTAAAAGATCGCCAATACGGCCCGTGAAGTGTCTCTGATACCGGCTCAATTATGTTAATGGATCGCCTCTCAACAACAGTCCTTCAACTGATTGATATGCGCCCACAATGTGCTCTACGACGATTACATTCCACGCAGCCCTCAAGCCCTCAACTAGCAGGCAGTGGCGTGCACTCCATAGCAATAAGCAGTGCATACCCTGTGCATCCAGACAACCCAAAAATGCCAACATATGGCAATACGTAATATTTGATGTCTAAAAAAAGGTCCATCAGCCATAACAGGTTGCGACGTACAATGTGCTTCAAAGGTAGACATAGATACTTTCGGGTCTAATCAGTCACTTATAAAAAACTAGTTTAGTAGAACTTCATGATTAACGGTATTTTTTTAGTTTTTATAAAGTCATATACCAAGTAAGTGTATATTACACAACACAATTGCATGTCGTGGCAACCTGTATTGAATCTGCACTTAGCATGTATATTTTACTTTAGTTATTGTATTATAGATTAAATTAGTGTAAATTTGTTGGTTGTCCATAATAAAAAATAATATGTAATGATTCCCACTTATTCGTCGATTTTCTTTTACAGATTTGTAACCATAGGCGATGTGCTGTCATCAACAGCACTAAATTTTACAACAATGTAAATTATTTATTATTTTTGCGATTAGTGTTCACCCACTTTGGATACCTACTTATTACATCTGTGCACGCACTGTTATATCAGCCTGCAGAACTACGCGAAATTACACGCTGCAAAGCTTTGTTACCAAGGTGGACATACCCCAAATCAATAACTAAGCATCCCATAAAGCAAATACATTTTATTTTCTCGACGTGTCCACATGATTGATAGTGACCTGAGCACACAAAGCCTTATTAAACGGAAGCCGGCCGAACCATCAAAACGTTATCATCGCAAACAAAGCAGGTTATCAAATATACATTAAGGTTTCATTAAATTTTTTTAGACGATTTCCAAGGTAATTTACAATGCCATTAACACTTTCAAACTTGACATCATTGAACAGAAGGACTAATGTAAATAGCGTTCGTGCATCCATTTTTCATTTTACCAGGAAATGAATAAGCATCTATTTTTATTTGAATGTAACTAACAAAGTGAACGAAATTCACTTGGCTCTTTTGGAATTTTACTTAAATTGAAAAGTGTACAAAAGAGCGCAATGTAACGTCCAACGTAAAGCAATTCAGCAAACTGTGTAAATAAATTGCCGTGTCCTGTAGATGAAAGTCGCGGATGAAAATAGTATCTGTTTCATCACAGTGACTTGCTATCTGCGCGCGATTCCAAATCTGCAATCTACCAACGAGCATCCCTTAGATTTCTGCAAACCGTCGACTCACGGTCGGTATACGCTCAAATTACGCGTAAAGCCGAACACAAAGGCTATGCTTATTCAATTCCATTATTCCCGAGGAAGGTGGGTAAAATGAACCGCGCACAAAAACAATGCCGCCGGCAATAACGGCTCAGCAGTTCGGCAATTAAAGTCATTACTGGCCGTGTATAAAACAGTGGAAATCAGCACGATTCGCTGCCTATTGCTCGTTACTGTTTGTTTATTACGGTTATTAGGACTACCGCCGGTGCTTGTATTAGTTGTTTTTTGTTACCGATCGATTAAAATTCATCATTATGATGGCGACACGCGTGATAACGATAACATAGCTTAATAAGTTTAATGGAAGTCCCACGGAAAGTGCGGTAGGCCAATTTCATAATTCACAATTTTGGAAACGTTTTGCTGTTAACCGTTTATGATTAAAGTTTGCGAAGCAATTAAATCAGCATTTTAATATAGATAACAAAAGTATTAGATAATGCAGTTTTATGGCGATCCAAACACATATTTTGAATATTTTACAAAATCACATCACAATTTTACCGTAAGTCCAACAAGGTTAAAAGGACTTCATGTCCTCATACATTAAGGCTTTTCGATTGCTCATTAAGTTATACTTTCCTTTTGATAGGTAATTGTTTTATTAAACGTAATTTATGTATCTGCTACGCAAAACGACGTCATTGTTTGAAACCGTTGCAATTTCTCACGGTACACACGGCGTTGCAAATAATATGTGACAATCCGGATCAGAGGAGCTTCAGCAATTAAAATTGACCATAGCGATTGGGACAAATGCACCGAATTACGAGTTGAAGTCCGTTAATCCGCGTACGTCCGACTTTTACACGCCGGTTTGCAACATTCATTTAACAAACGAATTAAAGGATACTTATATTTGTATTTTTCAATTGTTTTCCATTAAAGGGACGTGGCTTGGCAATATTTTATTAATATCTATAACGAATGACTATGGTTTTTCAGTCTGTTTCGCTTAGTCATAAAAAATATATAATAGTTTTTTTTCGAATTGACTACTGCTGTCGTTTATAAATAATCTTTACAGATTCACCGTGAAAGTGGCGAGAAAAAAGGGCTCTGATTTTTAAATTAGTAATTACTCGTATTCCTTTCTACTACACAATATCTTACTAAAAAAACAATTAAAATTATTAAGCCCAAATGATAAGCCAAATGTGTATTATATGAAGATAAACAAAACATTTAAAATTATTAAATTAAAATAAGATTGGAAAACGTTTTTAGGCATTTTCAATCGGTGTACGATAAAACGTAACAATCAAAAATCATGACTGGGTTTAACTGCTCTCCAACTAACACCAGCTTTTAGTTTATTTTATTACACAATAAACAAGTTTAGGCGTCGTATTAACGGGATAGTGTTGAATTGAGAGATTGGGGGATAATAAAAACGTTTTATTGAATACCATGTGGTCGGATAAAGAAGTGTTTAGTTAATATTTTTTTATATTTAATACACGTGGTGCTGTAAATACTTTATTAAATAGCACAGATATGGGACTGGAGATAAGTCCATATTTGAATTAAAATTTTTGCTAATATTTGGTGAACAATTAATGCTTACGAACACGTAGACTCTTTAAACGTCGTAACTAATGCTTACTTGCAATAAAAAAAAACAATATTTAAATATTGTTTTTTTACATTTAATATTTTGGAAAAATCCAAGACACAGGAAGTGCATAATAATGATATCATGATTGAAATATCAATACCACTGGATTTGGAAAGCTTCAGTCACTGTTAAGCCTTGGATCCAACTACGTGTTGTGAAGGCTATCAGAATCCAGAAATGGAAAAATATATTATGTCTCCTTTGCCAACAGTCATCACTTATCACAACGTGGACTATTGGCTTATTTACTAAACGATTACCAACTCAGCAAATATCCAGCTGATGGTAAATTGCAAGAATTTCAGTAAATTTTCCAACTTACTTCATAAATAATGTCAATCACAGATTCCATTATTTTCATCCCAAATACAAAAAAATATAAATAGAAAAAGGATAATTGTAAGTATCCTTAACGACCTTTTATATTCTCATACGTACTATTCAATCGCATAATTCACGGTTACGCCAAAATCGCCACGTCCATTAGACAATTATAATCCAACCCTAAACTGCAGCTTGACACAACCGGAGCGGTGTAATGGAAACAATAGGGCCGTAGCAATCACAAGGAGCTTGTGGCCTCTATTGTTTTTACCGTTGTTATTGCAGAGTGCCGAGTAGCAATAAGCGAGCGTTGTTTGCCCAGCCCACTATTGTAGCGGGTTATTAGGACAGGTCCGCAGCGACCCCCGCGGTTTAAGATCGGCTCAACTCGGCTTTCACGATGGTGTTCGGCCCAGACAGGTTAATGTGAACGATGATTTTAAGCTGCTTTGAGCCGCCAACAACAATTCACAACTGAGCACAGGTTGATGGGAAAAATGGCGGGTTGTTTTGTCATTACTAGTATGTTTAACGGATAAGGGCGATATAGCCCTATGAATTGAAATGAATTTTAAAGAGCGGTCCTTCCTAAAACAAGTACATGCGATTTGAATTCAAGCTCTATATACTGAATTTACTAAATAATAATCATATTAATTAAATTAAATGTTTTTATATCTAGATATGATATATATAACTCATGCAGATGATGTTGGATTTTGGTCTCAAAAAACTTTGTTGGGTTGCTTTTGATAAACATTATTTGGTACTCGTGAGAGTACTTTATGTACTTCACGTAGTCTAAAAGCATCGATATTACAATACGATACTAATGCTCAAAACCCTTTGAACGTGAGTAAATATCGCCTTGCTAATTGACGATTACTTGTTACAATTAAAATAAACGAACAGCTGTAAATTTGGAGCTTAAAATAATCCTTACACACAACAAAGGTAAGGGAAATCGTAACCGATATCTCGCGAAATCATAATATTTACCTACAAGCGTTCTTTGGACGGAAGCAATCTTAATTAATTTGTGGGTTGATACCCAACTTGTTAGAGTAAGCCTAATTCCAAGTTCAAATAATAGACGACGTTACGGATATGTGGGCAAACAACAGTGTGTAAACACGTCGCGGTTGTGACTACACACAGGGCCTTAATTCTACTAAATCACTTGACATAACGACACTTTAAAATCCAACTGTAAAACTGTTATTCGGGTACAACTTAAATGATAATGGTTTAAAATGGTAATTATATAGTGCAATGCATAGTCTACTGTGTCTAAACCATAAAACATAACAAATGAGTGAAAATTTTAACTGTTGAGACACATAAATGATCTTATTAGCGCATTTTTAAATTAGTGGAATTAGAGCCAGTACTGTTGCGTACTGAGTAGGGTGGCCATGTTTGGGTATAAGTTATGGACCTTATTTTCACATTTCTTAGTCTCCTGGATACGATCGATGCCTCCGGTATAGTTGAGGGTTTTAGTTAGACTGGTACCACTTTGCACATAGGGTTGATATATAAGAAATTAATCTAAGATAAAACGGTCTCACATATTTATGTTGGATCAAGTCGTTTTGTACTGAGCTGAAAGTTTTCTCAGCCTGGCGGTGTAATTAATTACTGACTACGAATAGAATAAGAAACTACACTGCAATCTTTTTTAGCGACAAAAAAGATTTCCAATCTAGATGGGACAATTTTCTTATTCAATTAAATACACAAATAATGTATTTATGAATCAATTAATTAATGTCTCACTGGCCATCCCGCACTGCATAACCATAGGGAGATCTACCACTAGGTGTTAACAAATACCGTCCTTAGTAGCGAGAACCCACATTGAAACGAGCATTCTGAAGCACAGTAGAACTTGGTCTCATTTATCCCAAGGGATGAGAATTGAGACCAAGTTCTTCATCAGTCTTCACCGACCATTGCCAAAGTAGCTCGACTCGATTGTGAACCGAACGCATTTGACTTTACGCCATTTAACCCCTTATTTTAATTAAATCCTGGCACCGTACATATTTATGGTACCCCTTGTACATATAGAATTGTGTGCCCGGGAAGTGGCCATTTAGCGGTCGGCCGCGTCACACTGCGATGGCTTCCGATGAAATTTTGATTGTTTTTCACCACAGTCGTCTGCTTTTTCGTTTGTTTAGTTAACCGAAAAATTATGAAATGAACGGCGCAAAAATGTTACGTGTTTTTTAATATCATGTTTAGGGTTAATTAATCGTACTTTGAATTTTGAATATTGACAGATATGCCTGTTTCTAACAAATCAATACACAAAAAAAATTGTAATGAGTAACCATAAATAATGACATTGCACTGTTCATTTAAGGCAGTGAATTGAGTTTTTTTGCAAAGCTAATGCTTTTATATCCTTTTCTAGTTCCGCATACTCATACGTAGTACCTAACGGTCTTCGTAGTAGTAGGAAAATGATTTAAATTTGCATTCCCAATCTTTATTTCTGTCCTTATGGTACATACATTTTAAAGTTTCATTGAGCACATCATATTTCATATTTTGTATTAGACAATGTCATTTCCCACTTAAGTATTTAATATTTCTCAAACTAATTTTAAGAATTTTTATTTTGTAGTTACTTTTCGGTAGGCAGGTGTGCACATAATAGTCCAGTATTATGATCTCAATTACCACCAATATCCTACGATACAACTGGTGTTGTAGACTGGTGTCTACGTTGTATCGTAAATTACAAGTCCATCACAGGACTAAACGTCAAAATAACCATTCAGATATCATATAAGCAAGTCCAACAATCACTCAATATTACCTTGTAACACCATTATAAATCACGCAATTCATTTAACCCAAAGATAAAAGGCTCTATTGCGACAAGTGGCCATTGTAAGAACACAGGTTTTGTCAAAACAAGCACAGTTTAGAACGTGAAAACGTTCGTCTTTTCACGCAAAAACTCAACTCATTTATCAAATCACCGTTGTCTACATTACAGAGTCGGGGCGTATTGTGAATAGGCTAAAAAGCCCATCCGCACAAAACGCCGTCGCGACGATCTCCGACTTATGATAACAAACGAAAACAGACCTTAGCGAACCAGAATTAAAGCCTATCTCGGAAAAATGTAGGGCGCGCATCACCCCGCACCGATCAGAGTAATTTAAAGCGCAAATTAAACGAGTTAAATTAAACAAATAAAATTAATGAAAGCAAAAAGCTTTGCGATTTTCCAAAACAAATACATTAGCCTCCAAGCTGTAAGCGTTTTGAGACGTTACTACAAATGGAATATTTTATTGTTTAACATGTATTTTGTATGATTTGTTGTTTGTTGTTTGGTTGTGATTAATACTTTTATTCATAGGTTTTATATGAAGTACCTTAGTATTGTCGCCAGAAGAATTTTTATTTTCTTTTTTGCGTATTAACCTAATTAATAAAAAGTCCCTAAATCAATGAAGAAGACCATGTTTTGGATACTGTTAGTATTAGGCGTCATCTAAAAAAATTAAGCAGTAGTAACCTAATAAAACGCCATGGTGGACTGATTTCAGGCGGAGTTGTACAGCATTGGGCAGACACCAATTGGTTAATAAACAACTTAAAGGAAATTTGTACATAAAAACTATAAAGGTTCTACAAGATAATAATTTAAAAATAATGCTAAATTGAAATCACTTTAACTAAAATTCTTTTAATTCAAGCTTTTTTTGTGTCTGTACAAAGGTATCAATCGCAAAGAATAATGTGAGACCGCGTATCAATTTCGATAATACCCACCGCTCGCATTCACAAACAACATGAATATACACAATAAAGGATGTTGTGATTTGTCATATAATACATTAAATTTTCACCGCTGCCGTAAGGAAAAGCGGCTTGCCTCAAGTGGCAAAAGAGTCGAAACGAAAATGCTTTCATTTGTTTAAGAGTACCTCCAGCCGCTTTAAGTGCTTCAACATGCAGGGGACGCGGCTGAACGGCCGTGAGTGTTGCAGCGAGAAGGCACACTTAAAATTACCCGCGTAATTTCTATGACGAACACGTATCCGCCGAGTGCATACGCCATTCGGATTGGGCCCAGACGGTGTATCCCGCCATACACATTTTCCAAGCGGAGAATTGCTTAAGCCAATTTTGTCTTAGTGCTCGCACCATTATCTGCGAGTACCTACATGGACACTCGGGCTTTAGGAGTGTGATTAGCTGCTAAGTGAAATTTATTTTATCTAGCACATTCCGGCTCGAGTGTGTTACCATTGTTTAATGGAACGTACGCTGCGTGAAAGAGGTGGAAAATTCTGCGAGTGTTTCATATAAGTCCAGCATAAATTCTAATAACCCGAAGATTGTGCAAAAAGGCGGCACGCGCCAACTTTCGCAAAATAAGCCGCTTTACCTTTCTTAATCCTTTATTAAATATAAACATGCACTTATACATTTCTTAAGCCGGAATGGAAAAATATTTTCCGGCCCCGCTTCGGAGTTTTCACGTCGCCAACTCATATAAAAGACATTTCGCGAGAGTTACTTGCCTATCGGTGGTATTATTCAAATTAATTTAGAGCGGCGTTGAGGCAAAAAGTGCGCGTTAGGGGAGGAGGCGGCCCCATATTCATAGAGCTGCCCTGAATTAGCATCAGAATGATGTGTTAGAGGCGCGAGTAAGCGCTTAACGCGGCCCGCTACTCGCACGGGTATATTACATACTAATGAATTAAGTACGTATTAAACTTTTGCAACCGCAAGTACACCCCATGCGAACGGGACAGGTGCATCTGCCACCGTAAGCATCCGCGTAATTACGTACGCGCTTACATGTTCACTTCGTTATAGACTAGCGAATCTCCTAAGTCGCTTATCCTCATATTGATTTCCGTAAACATTACACTCAGCATATTAAAATCGATAAGCATATCAGTATACAAATGTAAGATGTCTTCTGCCTTCTGCGTTATGTCATCTGTTTAGTGAATATCCTCTAAATTTAACAGGATTTTGGTCGCTTAGTTAGGTGTCGGTTTAGGTTAGATGGAATAGAACTAATCTCAGTACCTACCTAGAATTTATTAATTGAAACTAATTTCACAAGCTCTCAGTGTATACTGCCAAATATTGGACCAGGCGGACGGATTGAGTCCGTATCCTAAACAGATACCAAAGTCATACGATAAACGTTTGGCCTAGCAGTCAAAATAGTATAGTGTAGTACCTAGTTGTAGCAGATCACCTGTACTGTGTTCAGTTATGCTAAACGATGTTAGAAGGGGAATAAGGTAGATATAGAATGATGCCATCTGGGATTATTTTCATACCAATAATGCACATCAAAAGACCAAGAGAAGACAAGATTTAACTGCGTGTGTTAAACCGTGGCTTTTGATTTCATACATTTCAACTTGAGCCCAATTATTACAACAGAGGCAGCATACATTGGTTTCGGACCACCCTTTTACGTGTTCGCGCCTATAAATAAATCAAAATATTCAGGAAGGGCTCGACTTTAAGGCGGCTTAGCGGAATCGTAAAATTCAACAGCGTTCGCAACGCTCCCGGGTTTATCTCCGTGCCGTGTTTTTGCTCCAATCGTAAAGGTGTATCACAGTGTATGAATAGGAAGCAACCACCCTTTTACAGGGGACATATGGAGCAGCACTTTACAAGTTTAATGCTGAAAGCAGATTATCTCTTCACGAAAGCATGGTGATGAAAAATTTACCGTCCGAAACCATATTACGGATTAAATATTGTTGTGGGCTTTTCATATTTTTTTGTACGGTTACCCGTTCCGGTGTAATCATTAACTTGTTTTAATCGTTGTATTAAAATACTTATAGTAGTGTAGCAACGCCCGGAATCCAAAATATCCGAAATTTAACCCGAAACAAAATACGACCAGCTATTATTATCGCAAGTAGGGAGCGTTTCGGTCATTAATAACAATTTATTTAGCACAATGCCGCAATTTTGGTTCACGAATGCTAACCTTTGGGAAAACGTAGATTTGATATTAAACAGGGGTATCGTTTTGTAAATTGATTAGATAGTTTGTGATAAATTGTACAAGTTCCTGCCGGGTTATTTTGTTCAGTGGCCAGATCCTTTGCTATTTTGTTTGGGTTGGTTTCAATCTGCGAGGTATTTGGTACGAAATTATTAATTTGCTGATTTCATTAGTTGTTCCGGGTGAGCTATCAGGAATTGTTTGGTTGTGATATATTATTGAATGCAAACTTAAATGTCACCAATGTATTGGATTTGAATTTAGGATAGGTATATAAACGAATACATAGTCTTTAATATATTGCTTATATAGACAAACAAGTATTCTTTTTGTATAACTGAATTCTAGGCTGAGAAAAATTACTGGATTAGATCTTTACCTCACGAGTTAGCATTAAGCTTAGATCCCCTTTGACATTTGCGCCACACCACTATCTCATCACTACCAGATGAATTTGCTTTATTATTGGCATTATTAAAAAAAAACCTAGTGCTAATAGAAAACTTCCAAAGAGCATCGACATCCAGTAGATCGCGTGCGGTACAACAACGTACTTAGCTTCTTATCAGAAAATGAGCAAGGCTCAGGTTTTGCAAAATACTTTCAGCTGTGTGCCCGCCGAGAAAGTTTTCCGAAGCAAAGTTGAGGTTCCCGAAGTTCTCCATTCACTGCGACGAGAGCCGGCCATTGTGGCTAATTCAAGGCAATAATTAAATTTGTTTACATAATATCCTGTTACGAGACGAAAACTTCGGTAATATACCCGTTGGGTGTAACAAGTTATTTTTTTTATTAATTTATTAAAAGTTTTCGAACGTTCTCCCGAATTTTGATCCCAACCAACTTCGGCCTATAAAACGATTATTCAGTTTACGAGTATTTTTCGTAGTTATTTTATCGATCACTATTGATTTCTACGACGAAGCGAATATTCAAAATGTACCAAGGTTTTAAAACTTATAAAAATTTAATAGTTTATGTAGACCTAAAATAAATTACAGCAACATAAGAGACTCTGCCCTTACTAGCAATTATTGAACTTGCAATCTTTTTGCCTACCATCGTAGTTATATAGATCTCTCAAAGACATGTCAACTAAGAAAGTAATTACAGGAAAGAGTTAACATTTTAATAGCAAGAATTGTTACTCTGAGATTATACCTCCGACAATCCCTTTTGCGGGACTTTTTTCGAGAGCTAATAATATTACACTTGGAACTAAAGTGACCCGCCCGGGGAAAAACAACAATATTCTCGACCTCTCACTACAAAGAGGCCAGCATTTGTATTATATTCCATTAAACAAAAGTCACCGGAGTTTCAAATGAAAACGCAGAACTCATTATTCCCGGGGCAGAGAAATGATTTCAAATGTTAACAAGATTCCCCATAATAGAGTTGTTCACAGAGAGATTTAAGAAAAACAAGTATGAGCTACGCCTCGTTTGTGTTGTGTTTTGAAGAATTGTATTACCCAATAATGTCTCTTATAAAGCGTAGGCCACAACGGTTACAAAGCGAAGGGAAGATAAGTACGGTTAGATGTGCTCGTGTCACTTAACTATTACGAGTAGAGTTAAGCAATGCTCAATATGAAACGAAGTGGGAGCTACATAACCGCAACCAAACGTCTCGTTTCTAGTTCCGCTAAACACCCACATTGTGTAGAAAACTGCTTTCTATTATTTGTAGTTTTTTAAGGCTGATCTTCTGAAGCGGAGGATCGGGCTATTTGGCGCAAAATGGGGGAGACCTATGTCCAGCAGTGGACTGCGATAGGTTGAAGAGAGAGAGAGAGAAGACTGATCTTGCTAAGGAAATTTTTATTTGGCATTACAACTATACTTGCATACTATGGCCCTACTAATGAAAAAACTTTGTGTTAATTTAATAAGATTAAAGTTTCAAAACCACTTTACACCCTCTGATATGGTTTCACAAAACTTCCACCGAGTAGCAGACAAGAAACCCTGAACAGGCCTTCCGGCATGGAATCATAGTTCTTTAAAAAATGATGATGACTGAAACTTCTATATCTTTACCAAAATGGGCAAAATAACACCAAGTGACTTTTACAAAAATGTGCTTCCTATCTCATACGATCCACAACATCTAGATCTGAAGCCGCATTCTAAATTGAAATTCACACCACTATTGATAGTATATTGGAATACTTGGATTGATTGTGCCAATTAGATGTTTAAGAAAACACAACATTCTTTCCTTCCACTAGTCCGTACTAACTATAGGCAAAATGAATATCTGTGGCGCGTTGGTGATAAATTCAACCAATTAAATGCTATTTTTGACTTTGATCTCTTCAATACTAGTGTGACTTCGGCGAGGAGTGCTATGAGCAGGATTTTTTTTGAAATTACCCAAATTTGAGTAATTTCTTGTGTTGATTTTGTGTTGGCTCATTTGTTGTATTTTAATTGGTTAGTCTTATTAAGCATTCGGGTGTTCTTTTCTATACAATCTTTATTAGTGAGGACCTATAATTGGCTACCTGTTGTTATTTGTGTATATTTTGTGTTTCATTGCTGTTGGTCCTCCTGTGAAATAAATAAATATTAAGCAGTAAATGCATACTACTCAGTAACGAAGTTCTTTCACAAATGCTTACGATGTAACAACTTTAAAAACAAATGATGCTTACACTCAAAAGGAAACATATGCCACAAAAAATGTTATAAGCCTCTTACTTACCTCAAAACCTCTTACACTAAGTTAGTATCGAAAGTATCGAGTTAGTAACACTAAGCTATTTCCATGAACACAACCGAACAGAAAACAAGAATGAGGCAGGGGCAAATCCTGTACATTTTCGCGGGCCCTTGAGGAATTCCTATATTATATAATACATTGGGGAGGATCATTCTGCTCGTTCACTGCCGGATATATTTGTGAATGCTCGTTTGTCAAATGCACAGTCATTTATTCAACGATATATTTATGTGCCTATACATATTAGAGAACAAGGAGGGCACGCTTTCATAAATACTTATACACATTCCAGGTAAGTCGGGAGAAGTGAAACGTACGATTCAGTGAACTATAATGGGGTCGGAACATAGTGAACCGAGTTACTATTTTAGCTTAACCTAAGGTATTTCTGGTTTGTTTGCGGAAACATTCAGTACAATAATAAAGCTAAAACGTTATATTACAATAAATCTCCAAATATATTTTACGTCAGGCAAGAGGAACTGCCTCCGTGGTTTAGTGGCAGTGTTGAACCTTAGCTCGTTGCGTGATGAGTGGGTCGTAGATACGAATCCTACAGGGAGACTGCATAGTGAAAGTTATTTTGTGTATTTATTTGGGTTGCTGTCCATTGCAGGCGGTTGCACGTAATTCATCACCGGGTTGTCTAAAAAACAAGATTACTTACATGGCGAACACGTTAAGCCGTTTCGGCCTGACTACATAACTATCATAGCATGATAGTCTATAAAATCCACTAATATACATTGGGCAAGCACGGTGTTTATGCCATCTGCGGGCTGAGAGCCATCAGCGCTCGCCAATTGCCCGGTGAAGCTGTAAAGGCCATCTGCGGCCAAAAGCAGTAGTCATTTGGAAACAAAAATGGTATTTATGCTATGTTGGAAAGTATATAGAGTGACATTATAATGTGCTGATTGATGAGGACGCCAGGAGTAAATATACCACGTGTACCGAGTGCTGGTATCTTCATAGTAGATAGACAGGATTTCCTTATTTTAAGTAGGTTATTAAATTTGACGGAGAAATAATTAGGCTCCATATAACATAAATAACACTTTTTATTTTTATAACACAGAGACAAGTCCAGAATGTTAAAACTAAATAGCTAAACAAACTTATTTATTCAAATATCTTTTCATAAACAAAATATATTTTAGACAAAATACGTTAAATGTCGGTTATGTAATTAAACAATATTAGCAGGCGATTTTTCCCTAAGCTTATTTGCCGAAATTCAATTTACGAAGAGTAAAATTATTTTGATTCCCCATTCATTTCATAGACATGGTGATTACATCAAATACTTTGATACGAGAGGGAAATGTTATGGATATGTAGGGGGTTGCCTTGAATAATAAAATGTATTTTCAAATGTATGCTCAACCTACATGTGAATTAAATGTACAGCAAAAATTTGTAAACAGATGTTTCTTTAATTGCTATAGTTTTAATTGAAATGCTTTCAATTTTAGGGACTTAATTGCGCAAGATAATATGAACACAATTGAATGTAAATAAGGTTTTCGAATTATTTAACTTCCAAATTTATAATGCAAGAAGGAAAATATGTCTGAAGTTATGCATAGGAGACCTCAGTGAGACCCCGAGCATAGCTCGCTCCATTGCGCGTTGACTGACTTTAAACTTGTGAACCAATCCCGCTTTTAACTATATCGAACGAATTCCCTAAAGTAAGTGGTTTTAATTAATAAAGTACTACAAAGCGCAAACAGAAATATCAATAAAAAAAACATAATCCGACATCAAAGCATTTGAAGGCACACATCCGTAGTTTCACAATGGGCTCACGCGGCTATGTCGCAATCAAACAAAACAGCCGATGAAAACGGCCAAAGGCTTTGTATCTCATAATAAACCCGAAATCCCAAGTATCCGTCTGCAACCGACACAAATTAAATACAATAGTATTGATAGGTTCCACGTCGTATTGTAAGAGAATATACACATTGTTTCTCCTTTTACACTATCTCAGTAGATTATGCGAATGCGATCATATGGAAGTTTGTATTGGGTATCGGAACATATGAATCTTTAGTAAATCAGAACACAAAATGAAGGTACACACATTTTGTAAACGTTGATTTACAGATTTGATCAAATCAACAAACCAAATGAAATTAGGTTACAATCATGTTGAAAACGTTTTTGACAGCACAGGTATTTTTTTGAGAATATAAGTCCAAAATTAAGTAAAGTATAATGTTTTAAGGCACAGTGAGGTTATATAGAAACTACAACCTGCAATTGTGACATACATTATTGCTCAATTAGTTTCACCATTTGAATACACGACAATCAACGTACATCTTAGTAGGCTCATTAGACTTGTCTTACGGATGCTCGGTAACGGATACCAATAAATATACGTATTATATAGTTTAGATTATAAGTACAGTTTATGAAAGCATGTCGTTATTATGAATATCCATGGACGTACATAAATAACGGTGGTTGCAGACTCGAGTAATGGCAACGGGAGGATTGTAAAATACTTCCGGAGGCATAAACCCGCCGCGCTATAAGCCGGGACCTCCATATTTATTTCTGTTATTCGCTAAAGGCGTCGTAAAGTTAATAAAGGGTTTTTTGTAACAAGCACGCAGCAAGTCCGAGATAAGCTGGTCTCGATGGGCTGAAATCTTTTAAAACGTCGTTAAAACCAACCCCTGCCCGGCGCAGACAAAGGCCCAACAGCCTAATTGTTGACGAAAAATATTCTCGATGCAAATTCGCACTTTACAGCCCATTCGGAATTTGTACAGGGCCCGAAAGAAGTTAACGTAATTAGGCAAGCGGTAGGGGTGTACGCTGATTTGGTGAACGTTGTACGGGCTGCATAAAACGTTTTTCTTTTGCCTGATTTGTAAAATGAAACATTGAAATCTTATGTCAAGATCTATTTTAAATTTGGAACACTAACTACATCAAACTTCATCATTTATATTTCGTTTAATTTAACTTAAAAAAAATATGGGCAGAATTTTAAAATTTGCGTAAAATTTATGTTGCTGGCAGTACTTATTGGGATTTGTTTGTGACCGTGCCGCGTTATTAACAATGGTTGTATCCCGTTGGGGTTATTGCGTTTCTTAATACCACTTCAATAAATAACTTTAGAATTTAATAAGAGCTGCTTACTAAAGTAATTAATTTGTAATCTTATTACACTTTACAGAAATGTTCATAAAGTTGTAATTCTTTCCACGGAGTGGTTGTCCAGTTATTAATGTTTAATGAAATTCCTCTGTTGCGTCTGCTTTGCAGGGTCCTTAATTTGGATTCCAACGTAATGGAGCGTAATGAAGACGTACTCAGGTACTACAGGCATCAAAGAGCCGGACCGACAATTACTTTCTGGTGCATCCCAGCTCGAAAAATTGTAGCAATATTTATTGAAGAAAAAGGATGTTTATTAGGTTTTCGACTTCAATGCTCCAAAGCTTAAGGTTTTATTGTATTGTATATGCATTATTTTAAGAACATGTCTCTTAACAAATCATGTATTAAAAACATTTATTTGGTTTATTTTGTGGCTAAAATTAGTTTTCTAAATGGATACAACCTTTAAGGCAGTTACGATTTTTGTATAGTTTAAAGAGTACAGCAAAAGGTTTAAAACAAAGGAGAAAGAAAGTGGGAGTAAAGAGTACCCCAAATTTTCAATAAAATAAGTGAAGAGGGTTTATTATGTTATTCTACTGTCTGTCTCACCCTTCAGCATGCAAACCACGAATTTTTCTAGAATATTTGCAAAAACCAACTGCTGAATTTCTTATCAATTTTTACTGAGTGGAATCCGGACTGGTAAAGCCATATGAATAAAAATAATAATTTATATTAAGACGATTGTTTATAAAAATGGTACGATCAAGTGTTAACCGGCAAAGGGAAATATAGGTCAAAATCAGAATGCTCCTCAATCCATCGACTTTTTCAATGTTGATATCTAAGAAATGAGACAATAGGGAGCTGGAGCTAGATGATTCCCTTAATTGATGTAGGTAGGTATCTAAGAGATCATTGGGCACACTTCTCCCCAAAGACAAAGGTTGCCCGAGTCCCTGCAATCCGATCCGACGCCCCCTCGGTAATTTTCTCGTTAGCAGAATGAATAAAACATTTCATTCCTTACCTTTCTTTTGTAATTGTTAATGGTTGATGGGTTTTGGAAATTTATGTTTGGAGTTTTATGGTTCGCCTTCTTTTAAGATATTGTAATGCATTGTCACTATTTTCACTGTAAAATTAGACCAGAGGTTTTAATTCCTCTACTTAAACTTCTATTTCTAACTTATTTAGTATTGGTTAAATAAATTGTATATGAGATTTCTTTCAAATCGTCTGCCGACAAAGCACGGCTATAGGAAGTTTTTGAATAATGGGTGTTGAAGATTAAGCGCCATAAAAAATAGTCATCGGTATCAAACGCATAAGAACTCAATAGGGAACTTAAAATCGCTAGTAAATTAGCCATCAAGCCCTATATAAAACTAGTGAGGTATATTCATAGTAAAAAACCATAAATATTCAATTCAAGACGTTCACACGTGGGATTGCTTACGCAGTATACAATTTGCAAGGAAAAATACATCACGATAAAAAATGTAGCTCTAACGAGAACCTCAAAATGGCTCGTAAGCAATGAAACAGCGCAATTTCATGAGAAAGGCGGCCCGCAAATAAACCAAAGCGGGCACATTCCCGCCTCCATAAAACGCAGACTGAAATAAACGTAACAGACTTGCTTCTTTAAAAAAATCCCGACGACAACCGCAAAGCTCAGCAAAAATCTCTAGTGTGAGCCGGAATTTCAGTGACGGAATTTTCATAACCGACGCGTGTCGCTAAGGCTGTCGCTTCAGGTGAAAGATGCCGAATTCATGTCCCGAGGCGCGTCCTGATCGCGATCCAAGTCTCGGCCCGTCTACCTACTTTATTAGGTATTGCTCGCGCCAAGAAATATGTCTGGCGACCGCACCGAACGCGATAACCACCCTCGCTATGCCCTCTTGAGGCTTTCATTTCGTCACATGCCACATTCATACTTTCACTGAAGGACACCAAACGTATAAGGTTACTCACTCTCTTTCTCCTCAACCTGTGCAATAGAGAGACCTATGTAAACTGCTGGAGATGGGTCTCCCCCATTTTTGCCAAATACCCGGTCCACTACTTTCCTCATCCAGCCTCTACCAGCGACCTTTCGCAAATCGTCGGCCAGAGGGCGTTCTACGCTATTCTTGCCTCTTGGCAAGCAGAGTAGCACACAGTCTCCATTCCAGAACTCGTCTGTTCCAACGGCTATCGGATGTACGACATACGTGATCGGCACACTGCCACTTCAACTTGCTGATCCGAGCGAGCTATATCACTACCTCACAATAATCATAGAAGTTATAGTTTCATTATTAAAAGGTTATGTGAAAACGAGTGACAGTTTATTTTACTGGATGGACTTTAAAAGTTAGGCAACTCATTTGCCATTAGCTTCATTATGTTTA
Organism: Leucinodes orbonalis; assembly: GCA_019425675.1. Classification (NCBI taxonomy): domain Eukaryota; kingdom Metazoa; phylum Arthropoda; class Insecta; order Lepidoptera; family Crambidae; genus Leucinodes; species Leucinodes orbonalis. The sequence goes on along the minus strand of PQWD01004826.1, from coordinate 191,349 downwards.
CGGTTATATGTGGATAACAGGCATCAGTAGCCAACTACGTAATCTGTAGTATGTTGGCAAACTTCTTTTATAACAATGGGAACTCCATAAAAAGCAAAACATTATTAGTTCCTGTAAGAAGTTAAGCGAACAGCGTTTTGGAATGTTTCCAGATCTACCACGGAAGCATGTGTTGGTATTGTTAATCTAACAATCGAATTTCAGCTGCGAGCTGCGGCTCAAGAGGCAACTGCAGGATATTGTGGGGTATGGCTCCACGAAGATTACGCGAGTTTTTCATATAAAGCCATTCAGCCAATTTCCTCATATCCAACACAGGAGCATAATAAGGGAGGCTTTTGTGAAGGAAAGAGGTTTGTGCACCTACAATGCGTACGAACGGTGTATTCGGCGTTGAAAAGGGTAGAGAGACGCAATATTCGGCTCTCACTTGGATCGGATAACTTTGGATATTTAGGGAGCTGTGAACAAATTACTACGATTTTACTATGTCAACGCAGGAAGAATCAGTTTGGGTATACTTACTACGATAAGTGTGTTCACAAAAAATGTGTTAATAATAGAAGTTTTACATGAACTTTTAAAATAACTGGAACGCTCAAAAAGTTCGGGAAGCAATATCTGCTCCGTCTCACGGTTGTATTTGAGGTGCACTTGGGCTGATGCTTACCTGTAACAAACAAAATGAAACTTTAAGTACAAACACAGAAAATGGTATCTTAAACGAGTTTACATCGTACACCTATTATTAATTAATAGTTTAGTAAACAAGTTTAATAGGTGCGGTGCACGGGGCGTTAACAAACACACGGTTATCCGATAATCTGGTGCTAATTAAAGACAGCCAAGGTGTGCTTTAGACTTATAACTTAGCTGTTTACCGGGACTACAAAACCTGTAGTCACTTATTATCACTTACTTTTATTATGTACAAGTAAACGTAGTATATTAAAAGACATAGTTTCTATATCGTATATAGATATGTTCTAAAACACTGAGCATATAAACCAGAGGAACAACTTCTCCACCGAGGGGCACGAGCCTACCCGTATAGGGTGATTAGGCCTTAGTCGTCCACGCGGGCCCAGTGCGGATTGGACGACTTCACGCATAACCTTTGAATCTCTTCGCAGGCGTGCATGATGGTTTCCTCAAGATGTTTTCCTTCACCGTAAGAGACTCGGATAACGTACATATATTTTAGAAAATTCGAAAACACATTGGTACGTGTCGGGATTTGAACCTCAGCCTCCCCGGTAGGAAGGCGACAGTCCACACCATTGAGCCAACGACGATTGAGCTTTTCCAAAAATCGAAAAGACGTTGTTATATTTAATTTACTTGCGAATAAAAAGTTTAATTGCAAACAATACCGTTAAAATCTACACAAACAAAGTAACCTCAACTGTGATTTGACTAGAATGCGGGCAACATGGTAGTTTTAGTTAATTACTAGGCACGTACGGGCGCCAATGGACCGATGCGTGTGACAGCCCGACCGCGGTCGCCTTTACGTCTAACGAGACGAAACCTTGCTTTTATTTACTATAAAATAAGTGAATAATTTATAGAACACAGTTTGTACGTCTCTTACAATATGGAAGCTGGAGATTGTTTAGACCTGAGTCTTTGTTTAGTACTTATGATTAGCGCTATTTTAACCGCAATTTTTTTTTAAACTTTTGTATGTTCATATTTGATTCATACAACTCTTTCGGTATTAGTATGCTATAGGCAATACTCGTAGTTGCAATAAATCTTCAGGTTTTGTTTTATGTTTAATTGTGAAAAGAAAACACAAATTAAATTGGCTAATTGCGAGTCCGGCTCATCCGTCGGGTTCCGCACCGCAAAAAAAAATAATTTCAATCGAATTTATGGAGAACCCAAAAAAATGTTTTTTCAAGTTTCTTGTAAATTAATTTTTCATTCTCTCTTTCTTCTTTGTTCCTTATAGCGGTTCACAGAATGCATATATTTACAAAGTTTTAAGAATGTTACTGAAAGTTAAGGGACAAAACGTACGGACGGACAAAAGACATGATGAATCTATAAGGGTTCCGTTTTTTGTCATTGCTATGGAACTTTAAAAAGATTCAACGGCCTTCACCATACGAAATTCGTTTAAGTTTAATTGAAAAATAATTATCATACCAAAAACATTGGAAAAAACTTGGAGTCTTGATGGATTGTTTATCTCTAAAAAGTAATGAAATCTAGACAAAGTTCTGCCAAGTCTAAGGTACATTACTGCAATTTCTTTATTATAACAATAAAACTGTTTTCATCGGTGTATATACCAACATGCTTGGCGTTTTATTTTAAGATTGCAAAGAGAATAAATACTTCTGTATTATTAATCCCCACGGCTATCTTATATCATCATCATCATTACAGCCTATTTATGTCCACTGCTGAACGAGGCCTCCCTAATATATCTTATATCGCAGATTATAAATTTAAAAACAAGCTGCTTTTAAAGTCTAACCCGCAAACTAAATGCGAAATCAGATCACCTTCCGAGCCTAAAAATCTCTAACAATGGGCTGCGGTAGGTCAAAGAAAGAAAGAAATAGAGAGAGACAAAGCTTTAACGACATACGATTCCTCACTTAAGCAACCCGACTATAATACCGATCGTTAAATAAATATAACATGATAACTCCGAGAAACATCGTTCTCCCACGGAGCAACGACTAATAAAAGATCGAATACCCCAACACAATACCAGCGAACGGGTCCTTACAAAATTTATTTGTACGTACAACGTCGGTCTTGCCCGGTATTCCCAGCGCAATAAATTGTAGACGTACACCAGACCACAGGTTTTTACTTAGTTTTTCTACTCTTTCCTACAACTGACAAAGTCATGATCTGTTTAAGTGTAATTTTTATGCATTTCAATTTCTAAACTTGTATTATGCAAGCTTGAGTTGTATATAAAAAAGGCGCTATTATTAAAAGAAACGATTACGTTGACTGCTAAATCACTGAACTATTGTTGATTTTTAGGGACTATTGTAATGAGTGGTTTTAAAAGTCAGTTCTATAAGATTACATACTGCCTACATAAATAAGATATCCGTAACGTCTTACGTCATTTTAAACTGCAATTCATCATTGAGCTATGAATCAGCCAGCAACACTGCAATTCCATGGGCAGATCAAGCCGTAATCCTTCGGTTAACCTAATGCAGATGGGTCGAAATTAACGACTGCCATGCTTAGATACAAAATTTATACCAAGTGCTTTATAAGTATTATACATAGAAAATATAAATGACAGATTTGAGGTTGATTTGCCTTAAACACTAGCACAAGCCTTGGGAGATGGCAACCAATAACTTTACACTTTGTCACATCATTAAGCCCGTACCTAATACCACTATGATTAATGTTACGTTTAGATATAGAACAGCTCAACCTGTTTGTTTGTAAGAAAGAAAGAAAGAAAGAAAAAAATCTTTATTCAAATAAATCTGTTACAGATACTTTTGAATCGTCAATTGTTATTATTATAATATTTTTTGTGACTCTACCACCGGTTCGGAATAAGTAGGATCTTCGAGAAGAGCCGGCAAGAAACTCGAGTTACTCTTTTAATCTTTTTATATCAGTGGTTACAGTTTTGTCATTTACCTACACATAGATTTACAATAATTTATTACAAAGATTTTGTAACTGGAACACTAAGTGCAAGACCACACATCTTTATCCGATAAATATTCTTCTATTGTATAGTAACCTTTTTTCATGAGGGTTTTTTTAATCTTTAATTTAAACTGGTGAAAAGGCAATTCGGCAAGATTTTGTGGTATTTTATTAAAGAATGTTATGCCTCTTCCAACAAATGATTTTCCTACTTTACTTAGTCTAAGATTTGGGACAGCAAGTTTGTTGTTTGTTCCTAGTATTAAAGTTATGTACGTCACAATTTTTTTCAAACAAATGAAGATTTTTGTGGACATAATAGTTATGGTAAATGTATTGAGACGCTACTGTTAAAATATCGATTTTTTTAAATACTTCCCGAAGTGAATCACGTGGTCTAAGGTTATAAATGGCTCGGATGGCTCTTTTTTGAAGTACAAATTAGTGTTAATATCAGCAGCTGAGCCCCACAACAGAAGACCATATGACATTATACTATGAAAATAACTAAAATAAACCAATCTTGCTGTATCAATATCGGTTAAGAGCCTTATTTTCCTAACTGCATACGCTGCTGAGCTAAGTCTACCTGCCAAAGCTTCAATATGAGGTCCCCACTGGAGTTTTGAATCTTAGTAATACCTAGAAATACTGTACTAAACAATTTTTAAGCATTCGTCATTCAAATTAATACTGGTGATGACCTGCCTCACATTAGGTAATGAGAATTTTTTTGTACGTAAACGATCTCATTATACATTATTAAGCTGAGTATTTCGTAACAACGTTTTTAAATTTATTATAATAAAATCAAATTGATTTCACACACCGTGTCTGAAGTACGCTCGCACTCCGCCAAGAATAGAGATGCATGGCGACACATTACAAGAGCGACCATACCACAAACACTGACCGAGACATAACCACGACCACTCTGACAAGAGTGTACGGCTGAGAAGAAGAGTCTGAATTAGACACAACCATAATTTTCTTCGTAAAGATAAAAGATTCCAAGTCACTCAGTAAGCGATGGAGAGGGCGATGCTTGGGGTTTCTCTACGAGATCGACTCTGGAATGAGGAGATACGTAGACGGACTAAAGTGGCAATAGACAGGCCACATAGCCCGGGAACCTATGGTCGTTGAGGCCACGTACCGGAAAGCGCAGCGTAGGCCGTCCACCGGCAAGATGGTCGAATGACCTGATTAAGGTTACGGGAAAGCGCTGGATGCACATTACCCCAGATCAGTAAGTATGGAAAACATTGGAGGAAGCCTATAGCAGTGGACGTCCAACGGCTGAAACGATGATGGTGATAATTTACTTGGAATTAAATACAAATGCAGCGATCTAATGGTTGAAAAAAAACCCTTTGCCGATAAAGCATATGATAGTTATCGTAACACCATTGCCACCCGAGCCAAGTTTATTGTAAGGGTTCAATCTATGTATGTTTAGTTCGCATCTGGCGTGTGAAGTGATTCTGCTGTAGTTTTATGTGCTATGACTTGCGCCCAACAACTTCCTCGATGTACAACGTCTCTGCCATGAGTTTACGGACGGTGTAAAACATGACCATAGCACTTTTACGACTGTCGCTTAACATACAGTGTCGTAAAAGCGAGCCACCGAAACTGCAGATATGTACACGTAAACAATGCCCATTTGGCAGTTCGTTAGCTAATTGGCACATTTATGTACACTTACAAGTAATTATGGCGGCATAAAGGCCTGTGAACGATCAAATTAATGAGATTTGTTACACATTTTTCGGACTTTTAACGGTGATTAGTTACGGATTAACTTGTAACAGTGGAATGGGATGATTAAGCCGTTAGTGACGGTAAGATCAGATAATGTTTGGGAGATGCATAGAGCGATGACGCGTTGATTGCATAATTGCGGTTATCTTTTCATCGTGTGTTATAAACCGATGTGTTCAATTAAAAACGGTTTAATTGACATTCCGATAGTTAATTAGATATTAAGCGGTACCGCTCGATTATCAATAGGGATAAATAGTAAACAACGAGCTTGCCGATGTTATCTGTCATAGCAATGTACACGCAATAGTCTGATATGCTAAACGTTCCATTCCATAAACATTGAACACGAAATTACACATGGCGCTCATTTCGGTGCTTGCTCGTTGGTTATTTTTATTTAATTCAAGGCAGGTGTGCCGCGACCGTGTTCCAACCAATATTTTGCATGATTACCATGCTGATGAAAAGCCAACAGAACATGGACCGTATACGCGTCTGATCTTATTAATTTAGCATTAAACGTCTTCAATGTTGAAACATGTTTCAGAAATGGTTACCTCATTACATAGTTTGTGAAACGAAAACGGTCTGGATAATAAAATACAATAAACGGATAAACCGATTACGTGTTCCGTTCGAACCAATAAGGAGAGATCCGATCGCGGCTTCCCCCAATAAATATATCGAGATGAGACCAAGATAAACATATCGGAGCGAGCGAGCGGTAGGTTTAAAATATGCAGCCTTCCGCGCTTCGTGAAATTCGTGTAAACAACTGTAGCCGCCGACTTCGGATAAATCTTGCGATATTACTGTATTGCTAACGAAAATTGAGTTTTTTATTGATATCCTTATAATAAATACCTACGAGCAATACTGATGGACGAATTAGGTACACACTGAAAATAATTCAAGAAGACAAAAGCACTCCTCAAGATTGCATTACAGTGGATAAATTTACAATAACTTATTCAGCATTTATTTTTCTAAGGATTTGATTCTAGACAAAAAAGGAATGGTTCGTAGATATTATTTCTCAATCTAAATCTCAAGATAAATGTGGCGCGAAATTCTATGTGACAGTTTTTTTTCAAGGTATTAATATAATGGTTGTATTTGGTTTTTTACTGTATTGTTAAACTTAATTATAGAAATATATTACATATAATACTTGAAATATAAATCATGGATTATTTTAGGTTAAAAAGGAGACTTTAAGAATTGTCATGGAACTTATTTTCTGAATTAATACCTTAAGTTATATCTGCTAAAATATATAATTCCCAAACACGAGAGACCCAAAATTCGGGATTAAATGAAATGACCACCAAAAACCTCACAGTACGTTGTAACGCAATAGTAAACGTGGTACCGTTATGCATCGAACTTTATTCCTGGCGCACATTAATCGCGTGGAAAAATAAACGAGCCCGGCAACATGTAGAGCGAAATACGTAGTTTAGCTGGAAACTTTTTTAAGAAGCGGGTAAATAAACATGTGAGGTTACGTCTCACTTCGGAGTCGCAGATCTGGCTTACGGTTTACTGTAGTGTTTTGTGGATACATTGATTACTTTGAGTATTTGAAAGTTATTAAATTTTATTGATATCATCACCATCAATTTAATGCTCATAGATATCTTCAACAAAAAATATATAAATATTTGTTTTTACTTTCAAAAGCTCTTATCTAACTTCACCGTTTCTGTGAATATTATATGATAATAAGAAATTAAAAAGCACTGTATATTAAATCCAGATAAAAAAGTATTTCTTTAAGCTAAACCGTATAAGTTTATCAATCATTAAATCCCTTCACACCATTACACTAACAAAAACATTTAACCCGCTATCCTTACACCAACATTGTTAAGTATTCACAGGCGAGTTAATAAAAAAATCGACACTCGCCATAACGTGCCAATAAATCGAGAGGCTAATAGACTATCGGTAGTTACACGGTCTGTTTGAGGAAAAAGGCACAGTGACAGCGAATTCATATGCAAATGGCCTGCTGCGTCACCGGCGAAAGTTAAACGTGCAGTATAAAAGTTGTACAAATATGATCATTTCGACGGGTAAAAATTATAGCGAATGGGACGTGTCGAGTTCGTGTGGCGTATGATTTATCTGGATGTGCTATTTTATCCGCATGAAAATAAAGGTTTCATCACCATCATCACATATCATTGACGACCCATTTGGTGTTGCGGTTGAGAGGTCGGCCGCAATACCGAGGGTTCCGGGTTCGATCCCCGGGCAGTACAAACATTTGTGTGCATGAACATGTCTGTTTGTAACGGTCTGGGTGTTTTTCTATATATAATATGTATGTATTTACAAAACTAAATTTATATATGAATGTTTATCCGTTGTTTAGTAGCCATAATACAGGCTTAACGCTTAACTTGGGGCTAGATGGCGCTGTGTGAATGTCAGTAGATATTTATTTATTTAACATCAGCCCATTTAACGTACCCACCGAGGGGCACGAGCCTACCCATAGAATGTATAGGCCGTAGTCATCCATGCGGGCTCAGTGCGGTTTGGCCGACTTCACACAACCTTTGAATCTCTTCACAGGCGTGGGCAGGTTTCCTCACGATGTTTTCCTTTACTGTAAGAGCGTTGGTTACACGTACATATAATCCCAAAAATCGAATCGCCCTCCGAATCTGATGGCAACATTCCACATTTAATTTTTGGCATTCGTTAACACAATTTCATAAAGATATCTAAGAATAGTGATAGTTAACAAGCATTATTCCGCGTTGGTTTCGCGTGGTGGACTTCGTTCTTATGGAAGACCTATGCCCTATAGTGAGAGGTTTTTTGGTAAGAATTATTAATTATTGCAAATAATCCAATACCTTTTTACCAGGCCGCATATTAAATACACTAATGATCTCAAATAAGTCCACAGTGCATTTGTAAACTAGTAGTGTATTTTTTTAAGTCACAGTATCCAGTAATTTTACTGTGTGCGCCGTGCGATTCGGTAATATATTTTTAATTGTTGCGCGCGCTCGGTCAAACATGCCCTCGTTGACGGACCTTTGTATCGCGCTTTTAACTCAAAACATTAATTGGCGCAAAAGTGTGCAATTCGCATGTTTGAACTTTCGGCCCGCTGTAAATATTAACACTGTAATTACGGAGGCGTTGATTGTGAATCTCGACAGTTAATTTTGGCGACGAACTTTGTCCTTGCGTCTTTGTTATGCGGCCTCGGAAGTTTTATTAGTTTTATTTTATCATCGCTTTTATACTGAAAGTTGTAAGTGAAATCAAGTGTAAGTAACTTCGGTTGGAATTAAGGTGTTTCGGTTTGACGTCGCTTGCCTAAGTTTGTGGATCAGCAGTTTGTTGAAGCCTAATTAATTATAATTAGATATTTCATCATGTTTCCTTTACCTTTTGAAGTTACAAGCAGACATTAAAAAGTCCAAATTAAATTTTAAAAATCGACTGGTACTCGATATTAACGTACAAACACACGTTTAAAAGTGATTATGCAAAAGCTAACACGAGAAGATAAATCGGAACAAAATAAAAAAAAATAAGCTAGCTCACTAAGCCCCGTACGCTTGCATAGAACAGTTTACATTTATCCATTAACCGTGCAAAGTATTTGTTTTGCCGTAAATACGGGAGCGTACCGTAAAAAATGTACGAGCGGCCGCACGCCGCGGCTGTTATCTGCCTACTCGACGCTAGTGCAGGGCAATACAATCATTTTTAATTTCCGTCGTAGGCGCCTAGTGTACTGAATACCAATTACTACACACGTAACGGCAGGCCACGCGGTATGTGCACTGATGGTATGGCTTTGCTAGTGTGCAACAAGGACTATAGAGATTGCTATCCAGGTGCGCTTTGGATGAAGACACTAAACGTAAACATTAAATGTATTAAACGATTCAGATGCGCCGGCATTTTATTGTCTTTTATGTTAGTAGGAGCTCGATGGCGTATCTAGCAGCCCGCATTGGGCATGGTGGTGGGTGCCACAAACTACCCATAGCCATGCTGAGTGAGGGCCTGTCCCTGCAGTGGGACATCTATATTGTCCCGCTGCTGATGATGATTGTTAGTTGAAAGGTTCTGAAGGACCAGGTACAAAACCCAAGACAGGTGATAATAAAAGAAAATATTCTTCGTAGATTTTTTGTTACCACAATCTTGCGTGTGCAATGTGATGGACCATAGAGATTTTTATCCAGATGCGATCGGGATGAAGATAATAATCGTAAACATTTTACTAAACGATTCAAATGCGCCGGTGTTTTATTATCTTATATTTTAGTTTGGAAAGTTTTACAAGCCCAGGCAAAAAATTTGGAGGACAGTTAGGTGAGAATTGGAATTTTCAAAATGTTCATTTTCTGAACTGGTCTTTTACCAAAGGCTTAGCTTATAGCGTTGAGCATCATTGTAAGCGACGTTCGGTTTGGCAAATTATTTCTAAGTAAGGTATGTTATGTTTTTGAAAATAGTACTAATTAGAACTTATTTTTACTAAAGATTAATAAAAATAACTAACAAAAATGGCAGCAGACTCAATAACAAACAATAAATAAGTGTTTCAACGCAGAACGAGACAGTCGGAGCGAGTTTAAAGCCATCAAAAGTGTCGTCAAACTTTCTTCGGTTATTGAAATTTACTTTTAAATAACAATGTTAAAGTGCATGATGCCTCCCGTATTTACGTTGCAGGAGAGCGTCTAGTGGGCAAAGTTTTTACGATGGCCCGTCCCGGGAATATTGTTGGTGCATTAACGTTTAATACCAGCCAGTTCCAGGGTGAAAATTTAAAATTGACTCGCGAAACAGTTGCGCCGATCAGACTGGATTTTGGAGCAAACTAATTTCCTGGACGCTGGACTAGTTGCTGGCTTGACCGAGATCAAGTTGATTAATAATTCTCATTAGTCCTACTATAATCCGTTCGGATGCATGCATTCAACTTTGACCGATTAAATTTCAACGCCAAACGTTGAGCTAGCGTTTTTTATTAAGGCGCCTATATTCAACAATGATATTATAACTATTCACTAAATTTTCAAACGATTAGTCGACATTACTGGAGACCGAAGATCTGGCAGCTACCTTGGTCAAAGAATGAGTTTAGCGATTCAAAGGGGTAACGCTGCCAGTGTCTTCGGAACTTTACCAAAGGGGGGTTCTTTTAATTATTTTATTTGGTTATTATATATTTTTTATTTTAGTTATAATATTTAATTTCCATATTTTAGAACTAAATCTTACGTTAAGTTGTATTCTTACATTATTTAGATATGTGTGTAATATATATGCAAAATACTATTCACTACTTGTATTTTATTAATTAGAAAATATAATGTTTCATTATTGGTCGAATCTCGAAATTGTGTGTCAAAAATACATCAAATGCGTAAAACATATAGCTTACATCAAGCTGGTTTGTGTTTGAGTTATTTTGTACCCAAAATATAAAACATTATATAATATACACACATTACGTGTGATCTATATTGAACTTATCTTACACATAATCAAAAATATTTGAATAGGAAAGTTCCAGAACAATACTAACAGATATCTTCAAGCATTTACTTCATATCCTTTAAAGTAAATTTAGAAATCATCATGAGCATTCTAAACTCAAATGTTCGTCAAGACTTCTTTTCCTAAATAAGGATCAATCCATACCAGGAACAGTTGCTATCAAAGAGCTTTATTATGCCTATGTGAGATGGACTCCTTAGTGTCGACGGATTAAATTGAATTATTACCTTACCTATATTTTACCTCAAGGCAAAGTGCATGGAAACCCATGTGAAATTAGTCGGTAGAAGTCAGAAAACTGTCCGTACCTTCTATTTCCTTCTATTTTCAAGAAGGGAAACCAATGCTTCTAATAAAAAAAGGTTAGTCCACCAAATGCACCTCGTAGTCTATGAAAGGTGACGTATGCAGTGACACATTTGCGCGCGTCGGCAGTGGACATTGGATGGAGCGGTATCAATTTCCGGGCACACTGACGTAGTCCATTTGATTTATGTTTGCGATGACTTTTTTTATTAGACCCATAGCCCCAGTTTGTTTTGGATTGCGCGTGGCACTGTCGCAGTGGACGTTGTGTCAGTGAACTTTATAGATTACATGTATTACTGGGTGCTTCTGTAGGGCACATGCCTTTCTAAACAGCATGGGTAATTGATAGTTTCGACGACTAATTTGGTGTAATGGATGAGATGTCCGCTACTACACAAAGGGTTCCCGGTTCGATCCCCGGGTATAAATGTGTGTGCATGAATGTATCTTTCAAAACTCGCACTAGTTGTCGGTGACATATCCTATGGCTGATGGCTGCTATGGTTGCTTGACTTGCACGTTCGACAATAGCAAGCCGTCACAACATAGTATGCCGAATGCACTCATGATAGCTATAAAGGAGAGTTCCGAACAGCGCATAAGGTTTGACTACCGTTGCGAGCTCAGACAATATGCGCTATAAAGAAATGAGACGAGGCTAGGGAATACTAAACTAAAATATATTCAAGTTTAGTACCGAAGGTTACAGTTGGCTTCCATAAAATATTTTGGAATATTCAAACGCTTACAAAGATAACTTTGGTTGGGACGAGTTAAAAGACTTATCAGCAGAGGTGACTCGAAAATCAAGTAAACAAACTTCGCATACTACTAAAATAATCTTTATTTAAAAAAATATATTTTAGTAGTATAAATATAAAGGTAGGCAGGAATTGCTTTTTATTATAAATATTGTTTTTCCTAACATAATCTATGGCTCTGTTGATAGATGCGCGCCAAATATCTAAATATTTTGTGATTTGCTATACAAAAACTGGCCGAATTTTTACACACTTTTGAAGTTAGCAAGACTCCGTCCGTATTTTTAATACTTTAACACGAGTTAGTCTACAATATTGTATAAAGTTAGTTCATCGATCAATTGAACGTATTCCGCAAGGCTGCAGAGTTTTACTCTTGGGAGCATGCGGTTCCTACTATTATTAAGGTATTTGAAGATTTAAGAATAAATTTGCCTTCAACTCGTGTATCGTTTTGTGTTCTGTCTGATAGTTGATAATGACATAAAATAAACTTTTTTGTATTTGATAAGTCACACTGTATTCAATTTAAACTTCAAGATTTTAGAATCTAAAAAAAATGCTATTTTGTCCAAGTTCTATTATGTTGTAGTAATTTAGTAAGTTTAACATTCGGATGGTTTTAACGAAGTGGTGCACGGTTTTATGCTGAAAGCTATTACAGAATAAGTAAAATTTTGTGAATAATTGTAGTTTATTTTGAAATACTTTCGTTTACCTATCGAAAATGTCATCTAGCCAGAGGAATATTACTAAAATACATAATATTCTTAAAATAAAAAAAACCTGATGAGGACATCTAAAAACCAATTTAATATCAAAATAAGTCAATGACTCTCCAACATAAAAGTACGTACAAGTACAAAAGTTTGAAGCATTGAGTAACAATAAAAAATCGTTGTAAAGCACAATTAGAAAACAAGTATAAAGAACTTATCCGAAGCACCATAACGTTACCAGCTGAACCGCGTTTCGGAATAACACATCAGCGTGACTGGTCGCAAAAGATACTACATAAGTTTGAAGTACACTCGACAACAAAAGTGCTAGCGACCTTAATATTGTTAGGAAACAGTACCCTCTCAGGTGTTGCTAGCGTTCCATTTAGTGATTAATGTTTACACCGTGACATAGCAAATGCACCAAAACCATAAGTTTTCCTGTTGTAATAACTAGACGCGAAGAAACGTGTTGCCGCACCGATCTTTTCATACGTATTATGTAAGGCTATTAAAGGGGACGTCAAGTAATTTTGGGGGCATTTTTTTGTATTTGCATCAACATATAAAATTTTCAGTAACATTTAAAGACATTAACCTCGAGGTTTAATATATCCAGCTGCGGTGATTGAAGACAAATTGATTGATTGACAATAATATTCATTGAACAAGGTCATAATCTCCCGTGCTCTCCAGTCAAAATTATATTTTAAACAAATCTGTGTTCCGGGCTTAAAAGTGAGACAGTTAAAAACAGTCCATTATTTTAGAAAGAATAATTGCAGTTCGCTGTTTTGAAAACAAAATTTTAATTAAACCATTGGTTCAATCATTAATTAAATGAGCATCTTTAATTGTAACCGACCAAAAATTTTTCAATAGTCAATTAATCAAATTGTGCAAAACCGGGAAACTAAATGGTGCAATTGTTCGTTGTGCACTCCGATGTATATAACAATTGTGTGTACTATTATTTATTTACTATAATTACTCCGACGTATAATTGTACATATTTACTATTAATTAAATGACTTCCAATTCCTCTTATATACTAACTTATGGCACATATGTGTGAGGTGTAGACTACACACACATACAACAAATACTTGCAATATGCTTACAAAATTTTGAAATAATGCATAAATAGTAACCACTTACTACCTATATTTACACTCAAATGTATATTCATTGGTTTTATCGTTAGTAAACTAAAATATGATTCGAAAAAGCTATCTAAAACACGCATTGTCCAAAAATTTATTGGAAACACAATAAAATTGGTCGTAGCCATTACGTTCGAATTGTGTTGATTAATTGAAGTGTCAAACTGTATTGTAGCTAGTTTTGAATATTATTCATGTTACACAGAACATATGAGTTTGTGATTTGGTGGAAATACATTTACCAATTTCGCATTTGTGAAATGTAATCGTGGAACACGGATTTGTTCTACTTGTTATATAATAGAACGAAGACTTGTTGTTAGACTCCATCATGAAATTAAACTATCCAATATTAACGTGATATGACTTATCACCTAAAACCACAATTATTTGTTCACTTAACCACATATTCACTTAATACCTCATTATATTATAAATGTTGTTAAATTAAAAAATACAGATCCAGATCTCGGAAATACGACTCAAATCTATAAAAATACTTTTAAATTGACAGTAAAGTACTAAATTGCTTTTTAATCCTTATAATATCATTAACATACCTCATCATCATCATGGACACAATCCCTCTCATCATGGATGTACCGAAGCCGCGACAACATTTCGCGTAAGCTGAATACCATTTTCACTATCCACTACACTATTAAATTTTAACGAAAAAATTAGTTGAAGCACGAAATATAAAAATCAAAATTATTTAAGGAAAACAGCAGAGCTCATGATAGTATAGGCAGAATAGACAGCTAACTGCCGAGGTGACGTTCAAAGAAAATTAATTTCAATGTACCCGCGTAACTAAATCAGTTCTTAAATATAACAAATAGGCGGTAATCGAAACCACAGGTTAAAAGTATCAACGCGTGTCAAATCAACTAAAGAATCATTTTTAATTTTTTTGCAATAACTTTTTTCACACATAAAAGAATACTAATTTCCTAAAAAAGTTCTTTTTTTAATTTGCATACTTGCCTACTTGTGATATTAGTCACAGCTAATTATTGTCGTATACCTAAATTGCATTTTGTGTAAAAAAGATTGTAATACATTTTTGTTATAGCAGAATTACGTAACGTGAAACTTAATAGTAACAAACGAGTGTGCGCACTATCCATTAGTAACCTTTGAACCATTACATTTAACCGAATATAACACAATGAAAACAGTTTGAATTATCTATTATATGTCTATTACATAGTAAAAAACTGCTTACAAGATTAATATAAACACCACTTAAAACCCCACAACACGATGATTTTATATGATTAATTGAAGATGCTAATTTTATTTGATGGTTAGGTTAGGTTTGCCTGATAAGCTATAACTATTTGTAGCTCTGTTGCATCCAAGACATTTTTTTTATACATGATACAATTCCGATTGAGCGTCGCGTCGGTGGCTTTTGGTGTGGACTGTTGCCTTCGTATCTGTCGCAGCCCGCCACGTGTTTTCTAATTTTTAAAATTATATCGTACGTTACCCGACGCTCTTATGGTGAATGAAAACATCGTCACGAAACCTGTACACGCCTACGAAGATGGACTAGTAGGGCCTATACATCCTATACGGGTAGGCTCGCGCCCCTCGGTGGGGACGATTAAATAAGCTGATGATTATGATGTTGGAACGTTAAGCTAATGGTGGCTTTGGATGGCAGTCTTTATTACCCACCAATAGGGATGATGATAATTTTTTTTTCTGCTATTATATCCATGGACCGCATTATAATAGGAACATCGGTAAAAAATTACTACGTTAACATTATAAAACTCACAGAGATTTTTCAATTCTAAAAACACAATAATGGACTTCCCCCAAAAACGCTTCATACAAATGGCTACCTAGTTATGACGTCACGCCTCAGTAATTCGTATGCATAGTTTGTGAGTTTTGTACTAGTCCGTGTGTTTGATTATTGCCCAATATGTGTCCCTGTGCCCTTTAGTGGGACGTTAAAAGGTGAGGATATTCATATTTTAATACTTCAGCCATCATGTCCGCTGCTGTAAAATCAAGATCTAACACATTTTTCACAACGGTAGTAACTCTAATCCAATACCCTAGTTTAATGCATATAAACAATTACCAGAGCCCATTTATATTTTTTTATAAAATCTTTTTAACATTGCGTAAATAAAAAAATGCATATGTGACACCCCTAGCCTCCGCTACTTAACAAACCAAGATGGTCGTAAGTAATATTGCAATGTACTAACTCACTGGTAAGTTGTTTAAGTTATCGGGTTATTTCTGTGTAAAGAGTACACACTCGTAGGTGAAAACTTATCGCAGCTGGGACGGGACTAGTTTGTTCATATTCCTGCAGTTAAAGTTCACTCTTAAGTTTGTTTTCAAAGCAAAGTATTAGTAAGACTCGCATTAGCTGGAGTAATTAAGAAAATAGCATGAACTAACTAAACTGTACTGACGCACTCATATTGTTGATTTAAATTACAACTGGGTAAAGTTATTAGAAAGTTTGAAACAAGTTCGAGTTTGGAATATTATTTCTTTTGAAAGTTTAACGATAGTTAGAAAAGTTCTTATAACTATCTATGCATTTACATAATGCTGGATCTTAGGAATTAAGTATTGTTTAAGGAATTTAATTCGTAGATACTGTATTAATTAGTTAAGTGGCTCAGTTAATTAAGTGATCATAGGAAGTAATGCTTATTTTCTTGTGATCAACTGCCCTTTATTTCAGATGATTTATCTGTAATACATATAACTAAATGAATACAAATTAAATTACATATTTTAATGCATTAATTTAAACATATAAACTAAAATATAAAATCATTAATATTCATATTTTTTATCAAATTAGACCTCGAACTCATAATATCTTAATTAACTTAATCGACAGGTACTTTTGAATCTTCAAGTAATAATTCTGAGATGAAGAATGTAAGATCTCAAGTTCAAAGTTCGTTAAAAAAATAGTCCAATTTAACAACTAAATAGCTTTACGTAAGACAATCACAACAACACCCAAGAATGCACACACTGATTACAAACGATATAAAGCGCGCCATAAACGTTCCGACCGGGACAAGCACGTACGCGTCATCTGTGCAGTTAAGCGGGGTATGCACGTGCCTATGTTCATTAGCGGACAGATGCGTCTGCAATCGGAATCTAATCTCACCGCTCCAGCACAACGTTACTGGACACCCTGTAATTGACGGGTGTTCCGAATACTTGCGATTAGAGACGCGCTGAGTTAGTGTTGGCTTGTGACTTCAAATGTTCGCCCTTAGCTCTCTTGATGTGATGAAATGTATGCTTGATTGTTAGATAATCATCATCATTCCACATTTTCAGACGACTGCTCACCATTCAATGGACGAGGGGGTCCCGAGATGTATTTTTATAAAATAATTATACTAAACAATATATAAATCCTGGCATAGTTTGAGGTTAGATCAGGTACTTTGTTGAAAGCATAGCTCGCTCACAAATAAGAAATGTAATTATTAAATTAATTACCAATACTATACCCAATACAATATCATAGAAGTTTTGTGGTTAAAAAAATATATTTTGTGTGTCGTTTAGAAAGTTCTCTATGGCACATCTTCGCGAAGAGGCAGCCAGTTATCATCGAATATTTTTCACGTAGCGTGCATGGATTGCTTTATTAATGTTAGTTGATATTAAAAACCTTACTATTTAAACATATCATATCTCTTGGTGTATATAATTATTATATATCAATGATTTAAAAAAGTATAGATTCGTGATATGCTCACAAAATAATCGAAAAGAGTGTTCCGAATGCAGTGACAGCACACATACACATATTTCGAATGAGCGTATATTTACCTAAAAAAGAGTACAAACTGTACTCTCTTCGGCGGTTCGATTTTGAGGCACGGGTGGCGTATCTACCTATATTAGAGAGTATCATTGATATATATGCGTATTTTCATTGCTAATTGCTGAGATTATTATATGATTTGTATTTTCGACTAGCAAGCAATCTTCTGCTAGGCTATCACCCTTACGCCTGGGTTCATTTTGATCATAAACAAGATATGAATTACGGTTAGAAAAGGTTGTTTCGAGCCCGAAATAATAAAACATTGTTTAACAAATCGAAACGATTGATTGATGAAATTATAGAAATCAAGAACGTCATAATATATAATTATAGATATATAAAGAACACCGCCAGAGAAATTATATAACCGCTATAATGCTTTTATATTTCCGATTGTCTCATAATTTAAACGCAATTAATAACATTCATTGCGATATTGACGTAATAAATTACACCTGAACGGGACATATGAGTCTCACTTCATTTTGTAATTTTATTTCAGATTCATAAGCCAATTAATTAATTAATGAACAAAATGTGAACCATTATACTATTCGATATTTTTAATTCGGATAAATTGCACAAAAACATTTATATTTAAACGTGATTTTAAACATATGAAAAGAACAGACTGGACTTCAAAAATTCAAGGTAAGGATTAGACTTGATTCTAGCAAACAACCAAACAATAGAAATCAATGCTCATGCGAATATGATTATAAAGCAGATACTACGTGTATTAATGGTCAACTAAGCTTTGTAAGTATTTAAGTATAATACAGGACAAATGTCGGTATTGATTTAAAAAGAAAGAAAGAAAAACATAAACGACGAAACGAAATTAACAATTATTATCATTTGATGACCCATTTGGTGTTGCGGTTGAAGCGTTCGGTTGCAACACCTAGTGTTCCGGGTTTGATCCCCGAGCAGTACAAACATTTGTGTACATGAACATGTCTGTTTGTAATGGTCAGGGTGTTATGTATAATATGTATGTTTATCCGTTGTTTAGTACCCATAATACAGGCTTCACGCTTAACTTGGGGGCTAGATGGCGCTGTGTGAATGTCAGTGGATATTTATTATATATTTATTAACCTTATACACAATAAAATACATATGTACAAACAGAAAAGTTACAAATGATCGAACACAATAATAAGAGTTAATATTATGGTGTTGGTTGTCAATTGATCCCAACCTTAGCATGTGCCACAGCGAGCTATTAGACCGCTGTAAGCAATGTATAAGAGCACTGTATAACCTCACCTTTGCCCAAGTCGGCACAATTAATGTAACTCTTGCCAAACCATGGTCAAAAATGGCAAATGATTTATATAATTTATATAATTGAGTAAAATTTGTGTACATAAATAGTTTTAATCTTTATTAATGGAGCGACGTAGTCAAATGTGACTAAGCTCCGTAAATAAAGAT
This sequence comes from Leucinodes orbonalis, assembly GCA_019425675.1. Lineage (NCBI taxonomy): Eukaryota > Metazoa > Arthropoda > Insecta > Lepidoptera > Crambidae > Leucinodes > Leucinodes orbonalis. The sequence goes on along the minus strand of PQWD01004826.1, from coordinate 172,151 downwards.
TAAAAAAAAGAAACTGGAGCGCTGATGTTCATAAATCAGAAACTAAACATGTTAAGAGATGTATTGTTTTCGCTTATTAACATAACATCCCAGGAATAATGACCTGGCGATATCAAAACAGCGATATGAAATCAATATTTAGAAAATATTCAAATGACAAACTACTACAAGTTTGTGTTAACATATCCCCCTGACCATACTGCTCTTTACTTTATGATAAAATCGATGAAACTCTGTATAAACAGGCAATATAAACATTTGTCTACTTTCGACAAGAGCCTTTGATAGATATCGATAAAAACATTGAAAATAAACTATGCAGAATCTATTAAGGTAACGCATTGAAGCAATATCGTTAGGCCGAGTTGTTTAGACGACAGGTAAATTGACTTAAGTATTCATGGCTTGATGAATAAGTGATAAGAATCGGGACGTGACCGAATCAGATGCTATTTCAATGATCGGGATAAGTTCCTTACGGGTCTCAGTTTGGATGGGACGTTATCTGTGGTCCGGCGTTGACAGGGATTCGCGAACTTGTAACAAATTGAGAAGGTGCCGCCGATATAGTATACAACGTACAAGTTTTTCTTGTTAAAATAGGCAGCATTTTAAACTTTAATTGCATACTCGATTTTTTTATTGACAATGCTATTATTTAAGTATAAACTGTTTGTAACAAATATTCAATTAATATATATATATTATTATATATATATATATATATATATAATGGTATGATTTAATGTATTCGTGTTTTTTATTCGCAGTTCAGCCTTTTGTAACATAAATTACATAAATGATAATGTAAAAAGCCAAAAGCTATGTCTTATCCATATTTCAATTAATAGCACGAAATCAAGGTTACAATTAAATAAAATGAAATTCAAAGTCCCTTGTATATTTTATGTAGAATTTTAAATTTCTCTAAAAACATATACATCATTATATTTGTTAAGTGACGTTACAAACATTTCACTGAGATTTCTTGTCAGATTTTACAGAATTTATGCACAGTGTATTATATTAACAAGAAACATTTTCATAGCAGTAAAGAGAAAATCTTTTTAAAGCAAGCAGGTAGAACTAGCGAAAAAGCTAACGCAGAGAATTGAGTACAACTTAAACGTGCACAAAGAAAATTACGTCGTAATACCTATTCATATCTGTTATGAATTTTGCATATGCGTCGGGTAACAACACAAAGCACGCGGCTTCTTTAAATATTCCCTCCGTTGATAATCAAAGTGCTGCGTTTGAAAGATAAGAATTCCCTACGCGTCGGAACGTAGACTCGCGCGTATCGTTAACGTGTGTGCGACCAACGAAATTATTTCAGCTCAGCTATTTATCAAAATACCGAGGAAAGAAGCAATTTTACAATGCTCAACCATTCTTGGTACGTAATTTATGCACCTAAGCCAGGAAACGTGAGACTGGCTGTGGAAAATTCACGACATAGACACTCGTACAGAAAAGCGTACCTCTCCAATTTCGCTTTGTTCAAGTATGAAAGTTAAACAGTATAGAAATGTTAAAAAGGTATTGACAGTACTCGTTATGTCAGTGCACCACTACATGCACATTACTTCAACTCATATTATCTTTAAGGAAGTTGGTTCACATATTTCCAAAGTGCAGAATAAGATCGTATTGTGTTTGCGTTTTGCTATTGTTTTTATTATCTAATTACTTTCACGGAAATATTTACTTGGATGTCAGTAACAATATCAACAAATATTAAGCTGTCAAACCGAGAATTATGGAGCAGATATTACGGCAGCTTCAAATCAAAAATTCATCAAGCTATCATGACTTGTGTTATTGTTTCACATAAAACTTGTTTGGAGGGTCAGCAACAGAAATCGAGACTCATTTATTGTTCATATGTAAGGAAACCACCAGTATTAATATTAAATAAGCGATTAAATCTCATATTATGTATGTCTAGTTTACCACGCAAGATAAGCCTAATTTTTAATATGGCAACCGTTTTCTTGGTTGCCAAATTAAAAATGAGGCTTGTGAATAAAGACCCATGCAATTATTTAGTTAAAGGTTTTAAGTGTAAGTGACTTCAAAGCAAGCCGTATGACATCCCCATAGATTATTAAAGTGACTTCGCAAAATTTCAATGAATATCCTTAAAGCGTGCAGATTAAACATGGAAACTTTTTGTATTTGCTTAGCGCTTCACGGCTGATATAAGTGGATTGCAAAAGTTCCGAGGATGAGCAAAAATGCTCGAGTTGGGGGAAAGAAAAGAAAATCAGTATTAAGAGAGTGTCGCAATAACGGAGAGCGTATTTTTGTTAAGGTAAAGTTCTCGAGTAACTAATGCTGGAATAATGGTCTGAAACGAAATTTTATTACTGACGTTACCGCCCATAACTAGATTTTATACTTGCGGTTTAATAGTTATTTATTCAGGAGTGGGAACTATTTGTTATAATTAAGGAGCCAACTGAAGCATCGGAATGACATCGTCTGCCGACGATGGCATAATTGATACCCTCGCTCTGCTGTAATGGCGGAAAGATTTTTCCTCGGAAAGTGACCTGAAGTTTTTGCACAGCTTACATAATCAATGTCCTGTCGATTGAATTTCCTTTGCCAAAGTTATGAAGGTTGTTCGAACGATTATTGAAACGAAACGATCTTCTTTCTTTGACTAAGTGAAATAAAAAAAAAGTTTGTATGAATTATTGAAGATCTACCTTATAAATGGGAAATGTTTTGATACTATTTTATATAAATAAAATACTCAATGCAGGGTGGGCGGCTAACGTGACCTTTAATAAAAACTGAAGCAGCAAGCAACTACATAACTTAAATACTGAAGAAAACAAACTTACACCAGTCATATAATACACTTATATATCCAAAAAAATACCTATAATTATTATTGCGAGAACACGGCTTAATCCGAAAAGGCTTGGTTGCGCATCCAACATCTCCTATTAACGTATTCTGTTTAAAAGCAAATAAATCTGGGATGCCTTTTTGTAGCATCACCGAAAGTCCATTTAAATCCGAACAATGTATTTTCAGAAGAAAGTTTTTTAATTACACCGGATAGTGCTTCCTAATTTAGTCGAACGGCGTACTAGTGGCACTAACAAGCATCTCACGTAATGATGATTAGGTTATATTGTTCATTTGCGATAGGACTAACGACAGGGCACAATGGAGATGAGGGCCGCAAAATGCCGAAGGAAAGTTAGGGACTGAAAGGGACCGCTTTAATCATTATGGCATACATACGAAAAGTTAAGGAAAATATTACGAGTTTGTCGACGTCAATGAAGACAATGTCAACCCATAGACATACAAACTTTTTTAATCATTAGGAACATAAATACGTGCTGTTCACTTTTTCCGTAATATGCTTGTAAAATTGAAGTAATTTGTTAGGTAGTAATGACTAGCCGGCAATATTCATTTTCCAGCTTATAGCAACATTCAACATAAATGCTCCTTTTTCATTACTCATAAACATCGACCCATTATTGATATTAAAAAAAAAACAATGAAACAATCGATTCGACTTCGATATTAAAAATGCCAATTGTCTCTTTTCCTACTACGTAATTAAAACATCGTAATAATAATGTAAACTAAGTGTTTTAGTGCGATTATTATGTTACTTAATCTCGTGCAGCAGGCCGATCGCGTTATTTTAAAACAAAAATTAAAATATGGATGTCGTCACGATATCCTTCCGATCCTATAAGTAACAGTTAAAAAGTTAAGCTCGATCAGCCTGCAGTTCATTTATAAGGTCTTGGTCATCCATATCTAATATTTATAGTTATATATTACAGAGTTCCCGTAAATCCAACAGTACCACAAAATTGTTCAGCATTTTTATTCTATTGTTTAGAACAATACAAAGTAAATCGGAAGTATTGAAAAATTTGATGACCCACATTTCTCCGAATTGACGTTCCTTCTTTCGTATCAACAGCGAATATTCACTCGCTCTTGTAAACTCAGTTATGCGGATGGATATTATCAATTCATCGCAGGCCGGATAGGATAGGGGTACTTGTCTGTACTTGTGGATGAAAATGTATTGAAATCAAAACACAATCCGCACTCCATTGTTCATTTTGATATTTATTTTTCTGTAATTCCAAGGAAAGTTTATTCAACAACAACGTTTAAAAGAAATTACTTATTCATGGCACGTCTGCATTTTTCCTTCGCTAACTGGGGAGATCGATTCGTTTGCGTCTTGACATAACATGACAAAAATGCAGCTGGAATATTGTTAACGAGAATTACGATGGTGAATTCCATCAAACGTAATAAAAAGTTGCTTGGAGCCTGCTCGTTTTCAGTATGATGTACCACAAATAGGCGAATTTGAGGCCATAATAAAAGTGCTAAAAACAATATCCTAATCTAAGAAATTGAATGTCATCATATGAGTGACAAATGAAATAAACAAACAGTTAAAGAGTTCTCTTTTGACGAGATGTATCTATTCTATTAAGGTCCAATCGCAAATTTAATCGATAAAACTGAATAAAATAATGAACTGACTGGTTGGGCGTCCATAAAACAATTTTATCATGCCGTGGGGAGGGACACGTTTTCGAATATCGTAATAAAAAAGTCACAGATGTCAAATTTATGACGTTGGACCATTGTAAAGAGATTAAAAGATTTACAACGGGACGCTCGGCGGTGCCGTACCGCTGAACAATTTTACAAGTTAAATAATTTTGTAATCTGTTTGTATTGGTTGCGTGCACTTTTGGAGTTTTCCTTTGCAACTCTTCTGGGAAACGATGACGTAGACTTTTGTTTGAAATCGTATTATTTGCAAATGTTAATTAACTTTATTGATACGATTTAATCAATTTATACGTAGATGGTAGGCTCGACTCTGAGTCAAGTGGGTAGTTCCAGACTTCGTCCCGTGAAAAGAGTGTAATTTTTGTTTTGTGTGTACAAAATTACACTCTTTGTAATTTGATAGTTGTAGAAATTTCAGGATAATATATGAGAGCAAACATTCCTCGTTTTGGGTAACGGGCGCAAGTAGTGCTGACAGATACGAAGTACTGTTTACAGTCATTAATTTCCTTTAACACTGCATCTCTCATACATAATTGTGTCACTTACCTTAAGGAAAGTGTGTCGGTTGACCCGTTCACTTAATGACATAAAAAGTATCAACTAAAATGAGTAGATGCATAAGGTGGTGTGCATACCTAAACCATTTTTTTTTAACTTTATTGCAGCATTGTCTAGAGTACCAACAGTATATAGATACTGTACATTATGATCTTCCAAGTCTACAATTCCATCAAATACCAACTTATTAAGTTTCGACTCACCAAACGCTCTTCCACAGACAATTTACGTACCTGGAATAAAAAAAGCATTTTATTATTCAATGACATAGGTTGACGTAACACATATCTAACTAACATGAAGTACAAAAAAATATTAATCCAGCAAATTATAACTAAAGAATATAACATGATGTTTAACTGAACTTTTAATGTAGGTACCTATATTTGTTGACTTTACATAGCATTGTAAAATTTTTGGATTTGATAATAAAAAAAATGACCTGCCTAGCATTGTATGACTATACTGCCAAATAAACATTTTACGGTTTATTCATTTTCATGATAGTAGGTTTACTGACCACGTTTGTAATTCCAGATTTAAAATGTACCACATAATTAAGAATATACCTTTATAGTTGTAATCTAATTAAATTTGAACAAAAGCGTTAACAACGTTTATTGTTCCGTGTAATCAGCCAGTATTGTGAAGTTCAAGAATTATAAAAAAGATACTCCCTAAGGAGCGTCGCCTGATAAACGTCCGTAACTTAGCAAATAAATCACGGTAAACGCTAACGCCGCCAAAAATAATTTTCTTTATTCATCAAAATTAAAAGGAACAGTTGACAAAGGCGTTCTTAATTAAAATCCGCTTTACTCTGTGATTTTCATAACGCCATCAAGTTGGGGGTACTTAGTTTGTTTGGTATTTGAAAGACAAATATAATTAGGAGAGGCAGCCGAAGCCAAAATCGAATGACAGACAACATAAAAAAACAGTTATTTAGTGTTGGTGGGCTTTTTTCGAAAAAAATTGAAAATGGAATGCCATTTCGATTTTCTTAGATAAGCCTTCGACCGCTACAAAAAATGCCACAAATATATTTATAACTTATAGTGAATATTCAATTTTAGAAATTTAAAAGGTTAAGTTTCAAATAATAAATCAAAGGAACATCACACTAAAAATATTTTGAAAGGAAGATACTTTTACATAAAATAAAACATTACAATACGTACATATGTATGTAGGTAACGTTCTTACATTAAAACATCAACCTCGACAAACATGTTTTATAACATTTAATAATACTTAATTACGCTAAAACAGATTTAACGTTAAATCCTTTTCTCAAAGAATCCATTTCTTTAATTAACTCTACAGTTAGATTTACAAGTGATATACTGGTATAGATAAAGGTATTCACACTGACATATTTAATAAAATACAAGTAACTATAATTTATATTACGTTGACTTAAACTAGTATAATTACTAGTAATAATTTATTAGTAAGTATTATTAGCATAAATTGTTTGTTTTGTATCAAAAAAGTAATGAAACAAAAAACAATGTTCTAATTGTCATTAAAATTTCAAAGCATTTATCGTTACAGTGGTGATTTTGTTTGCGTCTTAAGGTAGTCTTTCATGAATACTTGAATAGTCACAATTCGCTTAAGGGACGTTGGAACCCGAGCAAATAAATCTATGCCACTTTACAACTGGTCTAGTCTTGACTTTAAGCCAAGTAAGTAGATTGCTAATTAACGCCGTTAAGTTACATAAAGTTTGGAACCATTTAATCCTTTATGAGTGTCTGAAGCAAGATAATCTTCTAGGTTATGATTCGATTGAAACCTGGAACAATTTTCTAAAATATGGTAAAGTTGATTACTACATGCCAATATCAATACCTACATATAAATATTAACATTACACATTTTGCAATTGAAAATAAATTTAATAAGCTTTTCCTACTCTAAATAATGTGATAAATTTTCTTTAGTTCATATATTATTTTACGATGTCAATCTTAAATAGTTTTAAATATAAAACTTAGGACAATACGTCCGCAAAATTAACGTTCGAAAAATAAATTTAAAATTGAAGTCGCACATTTCTTTTTTAAACAAAATCCGACCATATCTGTAACGGATTTAGTAAAAGATTTCCCGAACTCGCGAAACGTTGGTTTTAAGGGAACCAGCTCTCCTAGACATGCATTAGCTGCATTCGACGCGGGAAGGAGATTACTTAATGGTCTAAACCAGACGCCCGCCCGACTAACACTGGAAAAAGCAAAACAATACGCAGACAAAAGGTTTATGTTGCTTTAGAAAATAACAAATGTCAACAGAGTATTTTTACAACGTAATGTACTATACATTCACATAATTATTTCATTGATAGTTTAATAATTTTATGATGTTGACTATGTGCAATGATAAAAATGAGGTGAAACGGGGATGGAGAGTAGTCAAATAATTATTATAAGACAAAGAGTGAAGACTATAGTGCGATTTCAAATTTTAATAATTTCTGCGCGTCTTATTTAAACATTGTGCTCAATTCTAGCTAAAATATGTTTACCTAATATATATATGCACTCATAGAGGTTGAACATTTTAATACATACTAAAAAGCAAAGACAATGCCGGTTATTTTATTAGTCGAAACAAAAAATACATACATATTGGTTCAAATAAAAAATAAAACCACAAGGGTAAACTCCGAGCACTCTAATGATAACTATCAACAGAGCGTAATAATGTCACACGCTCTCTAATTACACTAATTATATAAATAAGACTGCACGAAGAAATGCACTCCGTATTCACAAACACAACCGTGCACAGATTAGATCCGGCTCCATAAATATTTATTTGTAAACGGGTGTTCTGAACAAGTGCACATCGAGTTTTCAATTACACAAAGTGATGGCCGCAACGTAGAGGGTGCACCGCGAAAAACGCTCACGCGGTCAGGGTCTGACCGATTGCACACCGCTCACTCCGCACCCCGCCAACCAAAGCCCAACGTAATCCCCAACGAAATAAGGTTAGTTTTACAAACACAACCCAGCTGCGAAGTCGGGGGACAACTCGTTTTCGAAAGGTTGAAGGAAAACTCGATCGCTTTTCCAGGGGGAAGCTCTCAGTGGTTTATTGCGTTATTACCTGGACGTGTCTGCCGCGTCGGGACAGCCGCAATTTGGGAAGAAAAGACGATATGTTGCGAGGAAAGGGATTTTATAGAGCTCTAGAAGCGATGGGGAAAAGACCAGCACCTCCGGCCGCCTAGCGTAATTTTCTTTGATCGAAAACACTATGAGACACTTGAGTTTTTATTTTCATTCAATTCAATATCGCCGACCTGTGAGCTTGTACGCTCGGTTTGCTTTTTTATGCGGTGATTTGTCACTGCACCCGAACAACACTGCTTAGGGTGTTTACTATAATAGCTGGAATGGTATTCATCAATCATATTGTGCATTATTCTTAAAAAAAGAAATCCCGTTGTTACTGATATTCCAAGAGAAAAAAATATCTTCATATTTTCGTGTTCTCCATAACACGCGCAGCATAAAGGATTTATACAGTGCTGGCTAAAAGCACAGTGCAAAAATAAAAAGCGTTATACCGCCAACACGACCCCATAAGCCACATACACCGAACTGAATTCAATAAAAACGTCGATCGTCGAAGATTTGCCCCAATAATCGGGCGACAAAAACCGTAACTCCATCTTAGGGCCTATGAAATAAGAGTGGATGTCTATAAAATAACTAATAACGGTCAATAAAAATTTGGGCGCCGGTCCGGAGACGAATTGTCAAATAACGACGAGTTGGGGAGAAGAAAGAGAGGGGGAGAAGTGGTCGAAATTTGATCTGTGAGGGTTGAGGGTGTGATCGGGTTGCCTTCATTGCGGGTAATTGGGTGTCAGTGGCCAAACGATACGCCAATCTGGGAATATAGGCGTTATTTTATTTGCAAAGGAGACGTTTTGTGTGCTCAGTGGACTTTTATAAATGACAATATTACTTACTAAATCTGAGAATAGTAGTCTTACTTTAAGTTCGGACTAATGGCCCTGTAAAACTAGTCTCCTTGCAGATTTTTTAAAATTTTAATGAGACATTAATTTAAAAAAATAAAATATGCTTTAGTGAATCAGAAGCAATTAATTTGCTTCGACGAGGTGTAAGACCGTTAACTGTCCGTTACCAGGAAAATAGAATTGTTCATCGATTCAACCATAACTCTAACAATAAAAGCAACTACAAGTAAAAAGAAAATTGAGTTTGCCAGTTAAATCTGCCATGTTATAAGTTTGAAGATTATTCTTGTCTAAAATGTTACTTATGTTATCACAGGAAAGGCAATAGTAAGTTCATTATTATGTCGGAAGTTTAGACTTGCTAATCAACCGGCTATCTTCTTACTTCCTGGAAATCAGAACCTTACATATAAGTATTTTTTTTCAATTTTCTACATGGATAATAATAAGAAGTCAAATGGCAAAAATATAATGTGAAAAATACCCATTTTTACGTCAACATAATAGACGCCATTGAAAGCAATGCATACTTAAAGAATATGCCATTCACACTCACCGCGGGAGCTCTAATACGAGTTAGAAAACTTTCAAAAAGTTGCCAAAGTTTTCGACTGCCAGGTAACTTTAACTTATTGCATAGAACTCGCTATTACAGACGGGATATATCGAGCATAACGTATTTGAAAATCTGGTATAATCGTACAGTGTCAAGAAACTTTCTTAGATCTTATAACATTGTTTGTCATAAATAATAAGTTGTTAGCTATCTAGCCAACACACATGACTTATTTTTTCATAATTCGTGGCATTTTGAACAAAAAAAGACGTTATCCGTTCCCTTATGCCAGGACTTATGTTTTGATTAATATGATTAGAGGATCTTTATTTTTACGTGACGATTAATATAAGTCTTGGTTTGAAACTTTGAATCCCATGAGACTTATTTTGAGTCACAATTCATGGTTGTTCAAGAAAGCGTCGTAACCCGACAACCTGTCGTTTTGCAGTAAAAAAATCATGTAAAAGACCGGTTAAGCACCTTTTATGCCTCAGGTATTGCAATTGTAGATGGGCAACGGTGTCATTTACCATTAGATAAGCTGACTGCTCGTTTACCCCCATTACAGAAAAAATGGATCATAGTAACTAAATCCAAAGCACAAGCCCGAGGCTTTATGGGCAAAGCCTATTTTGTAATACCTAAAAGGGGTCTCAGGCAATAGTGGCATTTAGAGCAACAAATCATCCTAAAGCCTACACAATGTCACGTTGCACAGCGCTGGCTTCAATCATTGAAATCAAGCCTACGTAACAATGATTGCTATTGGCTTTATCTGCGCGACTGTTTCATACGGGTTGGTAATCCCTGCAGGTACGTTCCAATATCTGAACAATTGTACGGCTTTGCTTAATATAATTTAATCGTTCAAAAGCTTCTTTCCAATAAAAGTAGACATATATTGACTCATTAAACAGTAGAGGTGCAAATATAAATTTACTCCTTAACCATTGCATCCGTACAAATACTTTTGAATAAAATAGATGCAACAGATTTTCAGTTGAGGTCTCATGTTTGTCATAGATATATTGTAGATTGATTTAAGATATAGGCTTGAGTTGCGACTTCCATTATGGTATAGCGCATTCAATACAATCTATTTTACAAAATGGAGTCGTTTTTTTATGAAATTGAGATGGTCACTTAGGTCGCATAAAGTACAAAAGGATTTTCACTAAAGTAGTCGAACCCTAAACCACTTCAAGCTGCATTTCAATCGAAATGATCCTACGAAACAGCGAAACTTAAAAGTTAGTTTTAACATTTATTCGCCAAACTCATATTATACTAACAAATAATAATATAAACTACATACGAGTACATTGAAATGTTAGTTCAACTGCTCTGCTTTCATTTTGAAATGTATAATATTTGTTTGGTACATCGAACAAGCAATTTGCATGTTGTATTGTTTAAGGTTTTTAAATAATAAATGAAAACAGGCTTTTTGTTAAATCAAATAACAAGTCATTCTTTGTTTAGCGTATTTGTTGGTTTGTTCCAAATATTGCTACATACCGATTTTTTATTTACATGTTCAACAAAGCTTGGCACAATACGAATATACATATTGAAGTACTGTGGCGATAGAATTAGTTTCTATTATTTTGCCGACAGTTTTGGTAACTGCTTCTAGGAATTTTATAATCTATTCCTCGACACTAAACATGTTTTTTTTTATATCATCGCCAGCTGTGCCGCGCGGTGGTATCCAGGGTATAAGGTATTTTTCCGCAGTATAACGTGCTAGCTAACTTAAAGTCAAATTTTATTAAAATCGTTACTTTTGTAAATGACGCACATGTACAGTTTAATTATTTTTTTGCTATGAATCAGTCATATTATGTTCTCTTATAATATTAAATAAAATGTCTCGAACATAAGTGCGAATAACGAAGTAGGTACGCAATTGCTCTAAGCCTCCGTAAATTCTCCATCTATATTTGTTATGTTTGCATCGACTTGAGTTTACGTTTAATTTAGGTTAGCGGCGTTGACTTATTTTTATTTTGGCTTGTTGTTTTACTGATTACCATCTCTCTTATCGTTGAAGAAATTATGTTGCTTCGGTAAATATTTAATAAAGGATGGTTTTATCTTTCTATATTAAGTAGCTCACTCTTCATACCAAATAATGATACATTGATCTTATAATACGAGAATATTTTGTCTTATTACCCGTTACGGATTCAACATGTTTGCAGTTTTACTACTTGGGGTGTTCGGAAGCTTGGCCACATTTTAAGCAGACAGATTTAAAGACAGATCTATTAGAATTGTATGAAATTGTAAGTTGCAATAAAGTACAACTAGTTTCCAATTAGTTTCTTCCTAAACTCTAAATTCTAAATACTTCAAAAGGGGGTGAAAGTTGCGGCTTGACAAAAATATCTTTTACATTGTTTACTCGTATTAATGAAGGTATAGGTGTCAAATACACTGAGGTAAGCTCAGATATTTTTTATTTTCGACAAGTCACGATATGCAACAATAACAAAAATACTGAATCAAAGTAACTTAACAATAAGTATCAAATCATGAAGCCTAGTTGAATATTAATTTAGATTTAATTATTTTAAAAAAAATTACATAATTATTACGACCGATTCTGAGAGTACAGCATTCACTTACAAGATGCATACTCTTAGATTCCCCTACACCTCATCGATCGATTGATGATATCACATTTTCCTTGTAATTCTAATATATTACAAACAGAATGTGATTCCAGTAAAAAAACTCCGGCATACCCATAGGAATCAATGTGAGCGTAGTACGCGGCGCACATAACAATTGAAGCGGCAAATTGCAGTCTTGGTTGGACCAACGCAATAACCTCTGACTTCTCATTATGCAGATTGCTTGGTCCACGTGTGCAATGCACCTTGGCAACATGTTGGTCACACACGACGTCGTTGAGAAACGCGCCAATGAACTAGAGAAAACGGGATTGCATACGAATGACTTTTTTATTTCGTTTTCATTTACATAATCAAGGGGCTTTTAATGTTATCATTATTGGTTAAGTACTGGAAAATGTAACAACTGAAGTACCTACCTACCATGCAAGTTTCAAATCACAATTATATTAAAGTTTCAACTTAATGTTTATATAAATAAACATTGAGTTTATAATTAAATGTGAAATCACAATTAATTAACAAAATGTTAGAATTAAGAATTAGCTACAGCTTCGAAATTTAAAATTATACGAAAATCAAATTGGATGTTCACGTTTCAGATTTTTGTTACTTGTAGCTTAAATAGACTGTATCAAAACTTAAAGTACCTTGAAATTATTCTAATTACTTAGATACTAAATCATATAATGTGAATAATAATTTAACGTTCAGAGAAAAAAATCAATTTTCTGTTGCAGTGTGATAACATGTTGAATGAAGGTGGATCATCAGGTGCACTAAATTGAGTCTCTTGATCACGAAAATTTAAGAGTGAATGAACTTTGTAGAACCGATCCGACCTTAAAACATCACTTTCGCTTAGAAATTCACGTTTGTTTAACTCGCAAACCAGAATTCTAAACATCAGTCTTTTAAGAAAATATATCAGTATAGGCCTTGTACTGAGGTTACAGAACTTACAATGCGTCGTAAAAGAAACCTAAAGAAACAAGGTAAGTAAAATATCATGGATACTGCAATAAGATATAGTTTAGTTGTTGAAACACCTGCTCAAGTATCACTATTTATTTCACTTTTACTTTAAAATGTTATTCCAGAATTGGATGAAGTATATCATTTGCATTAGCTTCGGTATTTTCAATATTAAAATAAATAGGTCGCTTTCATGGACCCTATCCAAATGCATATTTGTGATCGAAAGCACGTGAATTAAATTGCATATAATTTAAATTATTTTTGCGACAGCCAAATTGCCCCAGATGTTTCCCGTAGGATACATTATGTTAATGCCTAGCGCCGCGAAACGTTTTAAAAAGTTGGACCTCAAAAAATACGATTTTATGAAATTATAATATGCATAAAAGAAGTAGTCTGAATACCTAAAACGGTCATTTTGTCAAAGGATTTCAATAAAAGTGTATAAATTTACTGCATTATATTGGTAAATTAGTACGATAAAATAATGTCACGTTGAGATTATAGCACGTATGTGTTAGTGTCTTTCATTGTGTACTAATAATAAAGTTAGGTCTACAATTAAAGGTGTAATTTCTTAAGTCTCTGTAGTGTATTATTGAGGCAAAAATAAAACAACAGTGTTAGCATAAATCATTTTTGATATCAGATTCTTCGTCACCGTCAACATTTTTGCATTGTCTACGCTTCGGCAACGATATAAAAAACTATGACTAGTCATTATTTCAAAGATTTCAGGGTGCAACAGTGTAGCGCATTTATATTACATACTTTCAGTTCATTTAAGTAAAGTTTAGATCGCGCCGTCCGTCCTAGCTGACGTTCAGGCGGAAATGACGCAGAAAATTGTTCGTCCCCTTACGTGGACGCAATATCCTACTACGACTTCCAATTATGCAGATTATCTAGCCGGCGATACACTGCAGAGTTACTTGCGTGTAGTTACAGGGGCTCATTACCGGCCCATTATTGCTCGTATTCAACGGAGAATGTTCCAGATAACTCTGGGATTATATTGTTTTAGCCCGATGGCAAAGAAAGTTTAACTCCCATTCCAAATTGGTTTTTTAATAGACAAAGTTTCCGAGTTTTTAAAAGGGTAATAATATCTCTTAAATTTCCATTATTAGGGTCTTTATTGACGAAAATTGAGGCGCGGATTATTTTAATGTTTTTAAATATTGGAACTCAGATCTATATCTTTGGGCGAAAATATATTCTTTGATAGCTGATAATGCGATGATTTTCAGATTTCTTTAGGAAATTATGAGTACGTACAGTTGTTCCTTACAAGGAAGATAGAAATCTTGTCATTACATAAATCTAATGACAAAAAATCTACCTTTTGGAACAGAAGAAATGCCGTCGGTAGCACGTACCGATAATAGAAAACAATACCTAATCATTTATTTGGCGCAACCCAAATTTGGGTGAGGTAAAATGTAATCAAAGGCGCCCCTGCCGCCCGTGACAGACAGATGTCTTGAACTATGTTTAATTATATAAACACGTTTTGATCTGTACGCGTAAAGTTTGACATAACAGCTGCCAACGTGCCGTTATGTTTATTGTGCGAGTTTAAAGCTGTATCTACAAATAGACTATGCTACTTGTTATTAAATGTATGCCATAATTTTTAAACATCTTACGAGAAAGTTTACCAATAATTGTTAATGAAATTTCACTTATGACTTCTAAATTTTACGTCCTGATATCACTTATTTTGCAAAGTTCTATCAGGTACAGGTATCAGGTTATCTTGAGGCCGCGGCACTTTGCCCTCAACATTGCAGTTGTCAATGAGCGACGGTAACCATTTGCCATCAAATGGGCCGCTTGCTCGTCTACCTACTTAAGCAACAAAAAAGGTCAAATTGTGCCTTGTCACAATGTTTAAACACGGAAGTTTAATATGTATTATATACAAACAACTTAAAGTCATGAGATCACCAATGACGTGACAACAACGACCTAATTCTGCCATTTGACCACAATAAAGCAGAACAATTTGTAATATAAAATACAAAAAAGGCAACGTCATCCCGCCTGTTAGCAGCATCAAAATGATTGCGGCCGTCAGTCCATCACAAATCGCGATCGATGCGACTCGCTGGACTCTGTCGCTTGTAGTAGCGTCACGCGATTTCTCGTGCCACGCCGCGTTTTTTCATCCGATGAAAACCCCTATTTATAAAGCCGGCGAATAGTTTCAACGGACCGATGAGCCAGCACTTTTTACACCGAGATACGTTTGCTTTATGATAATTAGCTAGCCATAACGCAGCGTTATTTAGTTTTTCATAAGTTTCTTCCAACCGATTTAATCCCCTTTACCGCCCGCAGAATTGTAACATTTGTTTTTTAAGAACAATGGGTTCGAGTCGTAATAAGATTTGCTGTTTTATTTCGAATTCAACGAACGCGAATGCATTCTTTTTCTGTCCGTAATTTATAAAGGCATCTCATTAGATGATACGTAAGGGAAACGGATAATTCTATCAAACAATTTAAGTGAGGTGGAACGTAGATTTGAAAAGCAGGTGTCCAAGGATTACAAGCAGATGGAGTCACGTAGCTGGCCGGTGAAATGTGATGACACTGCAATTCCGTTTCCATTGCAGTTGCGTGCAAACGGGATGCACTTACAGGGATAATCTACACTTATAATTGAGTGGATACTCAATTATAAGAACTGTCGGCCACATAAGCTAAATACACTCAAGATTTCCAGCATTTTTCTGAACGGACGCTAAAACTGTACAACGACAAATAATTCCTGAAATAGAATCCATAATATATTTTCCTGAATTTCGACTTGGAAGGGTAGGAAATAGTGCCAGAAACACTAAGAAATCTTACAGAAACACTTCGTCTCCACGCGTAAAGTTATCCCCAGCAAAATTAAACTGTTTACATTACGAAATTAACCGGATCCGCTAAAAGTTTATCTTAATTAATCTTTTGAGCTATTTAGTCAAAGAGAAGTAAATTCCTTTGCCCGCTTTATTGAATTCTAAGTCCCGGAAAGTTGCTTTAAATAAGAAAGCATCGATACGGTGCCTCAGCTCGGTAGTCTTTAAGCGATTCCCTAACTTAATATAAAGTACAAGATTGTCTAGTCGGAATTCATTGAACGTTGAGATTTTTCTACTAGAATACATAGAAACTGGTGCAATATCAGCAAAGGTTTATTGATGCAGTAGCAGTTAGGTATTTCCCGAATATCACACGGCGCCAATGTCTCCAATTTCCCTTGCGTTTAGAGATTGTGTTTAGTCTTATTCGATTGCATGCGCATCCATTGCAGAGCGAACGGCACACAAGTGGGATTAACTAAGCATTTCGTACGCACGTATCTCCATTTCCGGATGCAAATTTAAAAACTGCAGGAACGTCCAGAGGCATTATTCATTCAAGTGCTCGTAGAGAGAATTAGCCACGTAAATTACCATTGTAAATAGTCGTCGGAGGTAATAGGGAATATTGAATTATAGATGAAGTATTGGAGGCACGAGATGAATCCAGTTTTTTCGCGTTGAAAACCCTGAGGGAAATTCCCAGCTACGTTGTGGCTGCAAAGCCTTCAATTTATGCAGGGGCCGCATTGGCGTCTATCTGGATGACAATCTTGACATACGGGAAGGCAGATGAACAATGCGCTTTGCGGAGCTTAGGAAATACATCAAAACTGAACGTTTTTGTATCTCGTTGTGAAACTCGTAACAATAATGCTTATTATAAAACCAATAAGCATACATGTAAACATTGTTAGTGACCACCGTTATGACATTTGATATCTGCCATTGTTTAGTTTGTGCTTTATATCATGTTCTTCACTTTTGAGTTACTGTTTCAACAAGATTAAGACATACAATTTACGGGGCATAAAAAACTATAGTCTGTCAACTGTAAAATGTATATCAAAACTTAACGATAATGAAAGTATATTTTTATTTGTTTTGTTTTAGGACTTTTCTATACACGTTTCAAATTTCTAAATCCAAAGCACATTGTTTTAAACTCTCGTGTGATCAAAATCTAAACTTAATGACATTAAATTTATTATTTCAGTACTAGGATCAGACACAGTACGTACATGACACACATATTCTGTGTTTATATAGGTAATTAAAAACCAAATAATCCTGAAATAATTATACATAGGCTCAAAAATAATATAAGTAAATAAACAAAACATCGAATAACAAAGCGAGCTAAGCAGACACAATATAAAAAAGCGTTTCGTTCACTTTCAGCGTTTCAAGGCACAAAACGGGGCGCACAAAGGGCGGTACAAATGGAAAATATGTGTGTTGTTCGCGCTATAAGCCGAGCCAATCACGGTCGCGCGGCGCGGCTAAACGCTACCGTAAAGAATGGCCCACACTGGCGCTAATAAAATAGTTAGGCGCAACAGGTCTCCTCGCCCGATACAATGCCACGAACGTGTCCCTGATCCAGCTGCGACACTTGTACAGGTTTAACCTAATTCCTACTCGAGTGTCGAGTGCGGCTTTAAAGAAATTCACGGCAGTTAGCTCTCGCGAAAATTTTCTGGAGCGACGCGTTTAGCTCCACTCCAAGATGATACTTCACAGTTAGTATTTTCACACGAATCGAGCTCAGCAGCCGTGGTATAAGTTTTAGATTTTATTTAAAAGGTGTTAATACTGAAAATACTTGTTTTCTTTTTAGTGTCTCAGATTAACTAGCGGTTTGCGGATTTTTTATTTTCAGCTCGCATTTATCAGCATTTTAGTGTTTACATTTTTATATTTAATACAGTACTTCATGAATATCTTAAAGCTCCTCTGCATGCTTGATAAGCAAAACAATCTTTTTTACGGTTTGCGCCCTATAAGGGGCTTTATCTGCCCATGATTTATCCTGTTACACGAGAGTATTTGGTGATTTCCAAACCCGAACAATGCCTGCATGGCAGATCCCAAATCTCACCATGAGTCTAGTCATTAAAGCATCACTAAAGAGAAGATTAGTCCAACAGTATTATATACATCTACTACAGGACCAAACCACGACACTTTTATAAGAAAAACCACAGATTTCCCAATACAGGAGATGGGGCAAGCCGCGTTTAAAGTGCGACAAATGTAAGCTCAACGAGCATACACTGGCAGCCAGTTTACGCTCTGTGAGACGAGTCAAGACGCACGAATATTAGAAGAAATTACCGTTTTTTCCCAAAATGCCATCCTGTGCAATTGTAACATGCCATCATCGCAATGAATCAGTAAATTTACCAAGAAATATAATAACTTTTCACAGCTAAGAACCGAAAAGAAATTGCGACACTGGGACTGCCTATAAACTTGGCGGCTTGTCCAGTCTAATTGTATATTCGGATGTCTGTGAGAAAAACCTACCAGCCTTAACATTAATCATAAGCGATAAGTGCTAAGATCAATATCAGTTACCTCACGAACCCTATCATACCTCAAATTCAATTGTGTTTAACCGCTAGTAGTTTGGTGAGCTGTGATTACACACTGATACAGATTATGTTGTTTACTTGTTGCTAATTGACAAGAAACAGATGTCCAGATCTAGATTAGTATATTGCGGGTAATCCGACCAGTATACAATTACCCACTTAGCCCTACATCCTTAGTAGTCTGCTAAACTAACAATTATATTATAAGGTATAATACCTAACATAAGCTGATTAGTGTAATTAATCCACGGTTGTCTGTCCTGCTTAATTATTGTATTAAATATCTCATGTATATAGGTGCATATTTCCTACATTTGACTTTGACACAACTTGAGACTTTGGCATAATGAAATGTTACGGACCAGTGATGGTTGAAAGCCTCGTTTATTGTTAGACAGGTGAAATTATTTTGAGCCTCAAAAGATCGCGGCCGGAGCTTTATTAAATAACTTAAGTAATTAAATATTATGATCATTATTTCTTGAGACTAAATTCGTATACAGAGGTTTGGAGTTATCGGTTGAAGAAACTAATCTTGACCTTTTTTAGCATGGCTCTGGTTTGATGGATAGACGATATGCCTGGTAGGCGCTGAATGCCGCCGAATTTTGATATCATGCCGTGGCATATGTAATAAATGACAACTCTTTCTGTATCTATGTTTCTTTATTTGGAGTGCTGGAAGAAATTCTATTTGGAATAAGCAGTACCTTTGCATTTTTTCAGTATACATTGTTCTGACTATTTGTGTATATACATCAACAATAAATAAAAAGGATTCCCTGTGTCGTTGAGACCAGGGTCTTCCTATGTTCAATTATGTGGAATGCATCCGTGTATTTATTTATTTATGTGTAAATGTGTTTCTGCATTTGTGAGTGTGTTTGTAGGTATGAGTAAGTGTGTGTAATGGAGTAACATACGAAATTGTTTATCGAATATCGCCATGTAACAATAGATAGTCAATGTACAGTTCCCAGCACTATCCTGTGGACACTTGACATCCGGAGCCAAGTGGTATTGTGTCCTCGTCGAGTGCTCTCCATCTACTAACGCTTATTGTTTACAATCTGACGCATGGGCGTACACTCACACGTTAATAGGTCGTGTAATAATGGCATTCTGATTTGCCATCAAGACATTTGGAACTAGTGACCTTGCTTGTAAATTTGACTATGAAAATAAGAGTGATATTGCAATCTAGTGACTGTCTGTGAATTTGATTGGGAGTTTTATTTATTTCGACAGAAAGTACATATTCAGCATATTGAATAGATTTTTATAAAGCAGTTTATTCATATCTTTCATAGTTAAAAGTAAGCTTATGGACTGCTTAAGTTCCGAGTACGATATTCAGATTGTCGAAGTTAATAAAACATATTTTACAGTTTTATTTTTTATCTATGTAAGAGGAGTAATCAATTAATATTAAACAAGTTTCAATAATTGTTTGTAACGTATATATTAAATGATTATTTAACTTTATAAAACATTTATTATTAGATTAAATCTAAGTATTACAATATGAATGTTTCCGCGCGCAATGCTAATGTCAAGAGTAAGACATTAGTGACGTGACACCACCCTTCAATTGATTATAGGGAAGGGTAGCACTGGTCGTTTCCTTCCCGTCTAACAATACAAAGATGAAAAATAAATAAAGTCGAAATAAGTGTCCTAATGAGTTCTATGGTACTCTTATCATCAGTAATACTTTACAAATTATAAGTATCCGTGACAGCCTGGATACTACCTACGGTTACAGTAACTTTCATATTTGTACATGAAAATAAGTTATCTTGACACTGAGGCTCAGAACTATAACTTACAGAGCCTACTTACCTAGGGGAGAAGAAACATACAGAATAGTTGTAAAAGTTCAAGGTACAAGCCAAACTGGTCGCGAGGTAAGATGGGCGAGCCACGACGCGTGTACCTTGCGGTTCGGGGATTTACAAGTTTTCTTCTATTGGAACAAAACTGTTAGGGCTGATGGAGACTTGCCGCTGAATATCAGTTATTTTAGTAATTAATCGCAGATATATCATGAGCCTATAACATCCTACTGTATGCTCAAGCTTTTCCGCACAATACAGTAATAGGCGTCGGTGGCTCATTAGTGTGGACTGTTGCCTTCCGATATGGAAGGTGCAGGTTCAAATCCTACCATGTACCAATGACTTTTCAAATTTTCGAAATTATTAAATAAAATAAATAAAATAAAATGTGTTTATTTCGGAAATGTATCCATAGTGTTAGTAACAATAATTAAACTTAAAAACTATGTTAGTACAAATAGGCGCGATAGTTGACCTTTGTGTCTTTATTTATTACGTACGAGTATCCGACACTCTTACGGTGAAAGAAAACATTGTGAAGAAACCTGCGAAGAGATTTAAAGGTTGTGCGTGAAGTCGGCCAAAACGCACTGGGCCCACATGAACAACAAAGGCCCATACACCCTATACGGGTAGGCTCGGGCACCTCGATTTGGAACCTTAATTTGTTGTTATTTTTATGTCCTCCGAGGGTAAAATTCATTTCCAACAGTGAAGTACACACAGTTCAGTTCATTACAAAGAAACAAGCAAATCTTTTTTTCTGAACAATATTCTAATCGATCCTAATGCTCGTGCATTAATGTTTTTTTTTGTATAACTACACCGTTTTAAATGTGTCCACTAGTAGTCGTTATATTTTCAATAGTGTACACAAAATAATTTAGCCTTTACAATCTCCATAAAGTCCAACTTCATTACGCGAAGCTGACAAAAAACAACATAAATCCGCAGTCTGAGGCAACCTTTAGCGGGCGACTTGCAAAACTTCCAGAGGAGCGCGTTTTCGCCAAGTTACACGAAAGCCCTTTGATATTTGTCCGTTTGCGGTGGGATGCTACCAGCAATATCCCAGTTGCAAACATTAATATACCCTAATCTGTTGTGGATTTTAATGCTAGTTCGCGTTTTGTATATGGTTAGTAACTAACCGTTAGTGTGTTATACCTGGGAGGGTTTGGTTCTTGGATGTTGTATCTATACGTAATACATTTTCAGTCAAGGATAAACTACGTTAAGTGTAATTTATAAGGAAATACGTGTACTGATCTATCAGGATCGAAAGCGGCTAGCCGAGTAGATGAGTGCAAAAACACCTCTTTAAGTTTGCACAAGTATGTTCAAAATATTTTTGTTTGTACATAGCTATTTAAGTTTTTATGTCTCTTTTATTCCACTTTGAGATCATCAAAAGGTTTTAAGTAATTTTGCGTTACAACAAGTTCATGTTATAATTGATTCGTGTTCTCATGTAAATCGTTTTTAGTCTTTATGAGAATAAATGTTCCAAACCTAAATAGACAGATATAACAAGAGTTCAAACAAACAAAAAATCCACATCTGATAGGTATCTAACCTTGTCTGGTGTTAACCTTACGGTGGCCAATAGTCGCTTTTGAAAACAAAACAGAACCCGTACAAAGCAGTTTGAAAAGTGACGCTATGATAATTAGATTGTTTATTATTGAATTTACGGGAAGAAATAAAAGAAGAAATATTTACGAAGAAATTGAAAGTTGGAGATGTTCCAAAAATAAACATAATCCCGCTAGACATTCATATTTCAATCTAATCCCATGCTACCGTTTGGGTAGTCAAGCAAAAATGTTTTACGACGCGCGAGGAGCACAATAAAATGAGAAGACATGCATTAATTATGCGTAAACAAAAGGCGCTGTTGAATGTTCAGCCGCAGCGAGCAAAGAACATTCTGTTAAACAACAGCAGCGCGGTAAGTGAGGATGACAAAACTTGATTCGGCGCGACTAATTAGCAATACAAACATGAATCAGGGGCTATTAGTTGTAATTGAATTGTCGCCGGCGGCGAAGTTGTCGCGGCGGCAAATTTAAATATCACCAACGAGGTTTTAGTACTTCACCCGCTACCCACAAAGTTTCCCGACAATTTCCCGTTTTATTCCTTAGGCTTTATCGCTCGCTACCAGCCACTCGTACGCGTAATTATAAACTTGCCAAGCGTGTTCAAAACGAAAACATGTCATATGGATTGAACATTGAATTTCAATACGGTCATTGTTTTCGGATTGGCTAATAAATATTCATAGAAAACAAATGACGCTAAATTGCGGCGGCAACTTGTCCGATCGGGAGCTCTCGAGCTCCCGGACAATTTTTCATTGAAATTTTTTAAAACACTTCTCTTGCTCGGAGAAAATTATCTCCCCCATTGACTAAAATTTTTCACGGCAAGTTTGACATCAATCCATTACTTTTGTCTCCCCACTTTTATCTGGGAGCCGTCGTTGTAATGTTGAATTGTGTTAATTGCGGGTCGGAGTACTAAAGCGGGTGTATTTTGTGATAAATACAAGGACTTGCTATTACTGAGGATATAAAAATAGCACTTGACGACTTGCGAACGGTGCGTAATCTCAATTGTCTGGAAACAAAGATAGCACGATAAAGTTCAAAAGTATTTCTTGTATTTGTAAAAAAAACTGTGACTGCAAGTTTTGATTGTCAGTGATTATCAATGAGTTTCACGCTAAACAAATCATTTATTACATTCTATCAATTTATGAAACATGTAGTGAATTGATATAACAAATACTGATTGTCTTAACCCTAAGTATTTATTGACCAGTGACGGATCAAACAACTCATTTTCTATTATGTCCGGAATTATGGCGGTAAAAGATCTTTGTTTCTCTCCAGTTTTATATAATTACTCTTAAAAACATTCAACTAGACAATGTATGTAACATGTATCTGTTTCATTCCTAACTACTTGAACAAGTTTTTTAATTGCCTCCCAAATAGCTTTCTTCAAGTTGATTTCACACGCACACTTCTAAATCTGCTAATAGGTGTCACCTAATTGTATCACTGACTTACGCTTGCAACATCGGGGTAAAAACAGACCCAACCCAGGTAGGTAACTGCATTTGTTGACGCACGGTTGCAGCGCCCGTTACCCTCCAATCAGTTTAGACCGCTTGTTAACCCCCCACGCCTCGCAAGCGAGGCTTGTTTAGCTCAAATGTCTCGTAGCGTCACGTGACGTTTGCGGTGCTGATTGTGGTGAAAATCGAAATATAACGAAAGTATGTATTGGAATTTGAGGAAATTTGTAGATTATTTTTTAAAAACGAAGTTATTTAATTGTTTTTTTGGTATTATTACTTTGTCTTTACTTTTGTTATACAATCTTTTTTTAAAGAATTAATACAATATTAACAATCTCCAATTAATTATTACTTAAACAAATGTAAAACATTTAAAATAATAATAATACCTTTCGGGGACTTGGACTAATATTCTAAATAAGTATCTACCCAGCTGAACTACATACCATTCGGCCATTTCTGTATTTTTTTTTAAAAGTCCTATTTTTTTTAAGGGATTCAACTACACACTGAACGCTAACAACGTATTAATAAGTGTCATATTTTGTACCTATACTATTATATTTTTGTTAGAAATATCATTAGAAATTAACTCAAATGAATATATGTCACGCACTCAAGTCATAAATGTACGAGAACATCTTAAATACCAGGATCACTTATGAGCTCCAGTTACTTCTCTTAATCCAACGTGGTGAGACATGCCTGACAACAAATTGTTAGTACTAGCACATTGAAATAGAGGATTATGTTATTCAAAGTCAGGCTTTGCGCCGCACAAAGGGATTCAATCAGGAAATGTATTGGATCTCCGTAAAAGTATTTATTAATAAAAAAAGGAAGTATGTGATTCATACTTCCTTCCGTGATTCAATTTACTATATTGAATATGTTGCTATGATTTCATGTGTTTTTTGATAAGTTTTTAAAATATTATCTTAAAAGACATTTGAGAATGCTTGTAATGAAGTTTACACGTTAGAAATAACAACAAAATATGTCGTAGAGTAGGCTTTTATTCAGCGTAAATTCCGGAAATAAATAAAAAGAGAGATTTAGTTCATGTACTCTTATACTCTACTATGAGATCACTGAGGATCAAACTGCGTACTTAACTCAAAGCTCAGATTACTAGAGAACATAGGCAGTCAGCGAACTGACAGTAAATTGGGTTAATGTCCCATTAAATTTTGACAGAGAATAACCATCATAGTAACAGGTGTGTAAATGAATACTTTATCAGCACTTTTCGCCTATATATTAATAGGTAAGTGGCCGGGTTGCAGAAGGGACAGGGCTGTCACCCGTCGTCCTTTCCGGATATTTTGCTCCATTTATTGTCCCCTGGGAACCGCAAAGGTAATATTGAAATTTGTCCCCGGCTTAACGAAAACACAGTTATGCGACGTCAACTGTTTGTGAGCTATTGATAAAAAATACAACTTTTATCTCGGTGTTATTTTGTTAACATTTTGGTTTTAAGTTTTTAGTAAAATAATGATCTTGCATTTCATATAGACATGTTAATTAAATAATGTAAACGACTATAAATGCTTTTCAGTAACTATGTGGATCTTTATTTAAGTTATTCTAAAGCCGAAAACCAGTAACTTCAGTTTCGATGTACTATGAAGCTTAGAGCTTATTATAAACGTAAAATAAGTATTTTTTGACAACCAAGCCCGAAATGAAATAATGGGGTTTGATTCTTTACCTATTTTTTGGTGGAAGCTCCTCCGCAACCCTAAGTACCAGGCTCTCATTTCCTTGACTCAGCTAAGTCGGGATTAGGCCGCTTGCCGCACGCATTGAGATTCCCGCCAAGCTCTCGGGGAATTTATGAATTATATGTTTTATAAGAGGCGACACTTACGTTTCTTACATGGATCTCATATTTTCGGCTTCGCTTCAAGCAATTCTATTTCATCTTAGAATTTATTAAATCTTAAACATTTGACGTGAGAGCGTTTAAATGTACAAGATATAACAGCATTTTCATATTCTTAAAATGTTAGTGAAATATCAGCAGTGTAATTAGTCTAGTTTATGCCTGTTATAATAGAAAAGTTATTCGATTTTTAACGTAACATCATGACATTTTTATAATGACAAAGAATGCGGTTACACTATCTCAAATGACGATTCCTATCCTATCCTATTCAACCTATCGCAGTCCACTGCTGGACATAGGTCTCCCCCATTTCGCGCCAGATATCCCGGTCCTCCGCTTTCCTCATCCAGCCTCCACCAGCGACCTTTCGCAAGTCGTCGGTCCATCGGCCGGAGGGCGTCCTACGCTACGCTTGCCGAGACGCGGTCTCCACTCCAGAACTCGTCTGCTCCAACGGCCATCGGTTCTGCGCATACGTGACCAGCCACTGCCACTTCAACTTGCTGATCCGGCGGGCTTGTGGTAACTTTAGTTCTCTTACGGATTAAATCATTTCTGATCTTATCCCTAAGAGAGACCCCGAGCATAGCTCGCTCCATTGCGCGTTGAGTGACTTTGAACTTGTGAACCAATCCCGCAGTCAGTGTCCATGTCTCAAATGACGATTACCAACTTTAAAATATTTTACTACCAATGTCTTACAAATAAATGCATTTTGATACCGATCAGCAGAAAAAAATATTTAGGTTCAAAACTGACGAGGTAATAGAGAGCGTCGTTATTTGATCGATGATAACAAAACTATCATTCTTTATACCAGCAATCAATTTCTAAATACCTTACTAAAAACATATATTTGCAAAGAAACATTTCCATTTTATAGAACATCTCCCAATAAAGCCTAATAAAATCAACACAGCCAATACAAACATTAACCAATCACATCGTACTCCCGAAAATACTATTCCAATTACTTTAAGGAATTCCTGGAGCGTAAAGAAAACGGGCATTGTATTAAGTCGGAAACGAGTGTGTTGAGTTTGGCGTAAAACCGAAATAATATTTATCCTAAGATTGCCCCCTGAAAGAATCGGGTCTTGTTTGCACCGGCCAAACATTGGCGCAGAATGATTTCGCGTTAAATCGTGAATGTAAGAAGTTAATTCTATTATATCGGAGTATCCATACGTGATACGTATGTGAAAATATGGCTTGCTGGCGATTCTGGGAATCAAAAATTTGGACTAGCGATATGATTGGTATAAGACCAAAAGACCTATACAATTTTGTAATAATTAAATATTGTTATATTTACTTCTTGCTTAAAATATGAGCAAGATGACACTGCTGTGCGGATGTATGGTTATTATTAAAAAATATGATGTTTTCAATTGTTATGACATATTAAACTTTAAAGCCCCATCGGCATTGACAAAATATATGCGACACAGTTACAAAAATACGACTATATAAATATACAAACAAAATAGCTTTCATGTAACACGGTGAATACGTGTTCATTCACCCAACCGTTCATATGTAATAAATTAATAAAGTGTTTCATAAAAATATTAGGGCACCGTCCAAACGAACCCAGAGGATATCTCCTTGTACATAATAAACCGTAGCTGCAGCATCCGGGACCCGGAAGACTGGCAGTCTGACCCTTATTATTACTTAGGGTTACTCGGACCTTTATTTATGAATTTGAATTAATAAGATACTATAATATTCAAAGGGAGCTACAATTGGCGAATTCTAATTTCAATATTATATGGATTCAGTTCTAAGGCGTTTGCAAATTGTATCTATACTAATATTATAAAGCTGAAGAGTTTGTTTGTTTGAACGCGCTAATCTCAGGAACTACTGGTCCGATTTGAAAAATTCTTTCAGTGTTAGATAGTTTATTTATCGAGGAAGGCTATATATATCATCACGCTACAAGCAATAGAAGCGAAGCAGCAATGAAGAATGAAATCCGGGGGGAAATTTTCTTACTTGGAGATTCCGCTGCGTACGCTGCGTAAACGGTTAAAGTTTCGCAAAAGTCATGTATGAGAGTATTGTTACCCTTTTAAAGGTCCACAAAAAAGTCC
This sequence comes from Leucinodes orbonalis, assembly GCA_019425675.1. Taxonomy (NCBI): domain Eukaryota; kingdom Metazoa; phylum Arthropoda; class Insecta; order Lepidoptera; family Crambidae; genus Leucinodes; species Leucinodes orbonalis. The sequence continues at coordinate 144,459 of PQWD01004826.1, read as the reverse complement.
GCGACAGCACATGTCTATCTTTTAAGGTTAGCTCCCTATAACATATTTTTTGCTAAAAAATTTTCTAAAATATTGCATCATTTTGTGAAGCTATTTTCATAAATATGATATCAATCCTTATCTAAATAAATACTTTATTTATAAAAAGTATTTCATTTTCAACAAAATTGCCCTTTAAATCATTCAATTGAAATGAATATGTTATGAGATATCGCAGTTTTAACTCACCTATATAAACGAAGTAGCGGGTAAAAGAGAGCGTTAGGCCAAAGTAACTATTCCACGCGGACGAAGTCGCACGCTAAAGCTAGTACTAAATAATGGGCGACCTGCATCTGAAGTTTATATATGACGAACTAAACATAACTAACGATATTATTTATAATTTGTTGGTTACTTGAGAGCACTAATAAATTTAATATCTATGTAGAAATAGGCCTAACACTTCAGAGTATATTTACTTTAAGGCTAACACCCACCAAATTGGACCTTAGGGGTAACTTAAGGTCTCCTCAATTTCATCAAAATATCTCGTAATATTAGTTATGCATTCAGTATAATCATCATTACAGAGTAATATGTCCACTGCTTAATGAAACCCTTTCATATAGAAACTTAAATAATTTAGGCCAAGCTATCTTCGATGGACTTACTCCTAATTCCAAAGGGAGGAGTGCGATATGAACTGTGCGTATTGATTTTAAGAACATTGTATTCAGATTTTGCATAATATAGAAATAACAAATCCCAGCCAAAGAAAGTACAATTAAATTGGACATCTTCACAAGCAATGAGTAATATAGTTAAGCAGAACTAGCCCTAGCCTTTATCTGATCTGCACAGTATTAATTAAGTTAAATGCAACAAGTCAGTTTGCCTTGCTCTCCAGACCGACTGTCGTGTGTTTTATTATGCCAGCAGCTGAATTAAGTAGCTAGTCGCGAAGATCCAGGGAAAATTGCATTTGAAAATCTTCGAAAACAATTTCAGCTATTATGTATCCCGGGGAAAACATTAATGCAAAAAGGTAGCCGAGGGCAAGGTAGGGCGACGGCTCAGATATGAGATTGGCCGCGATTTCAAGTTTACAGATTGGGAGTAGGTTACTGAGGCGCGATTGTTTGGATACTCCAGTCAGACGTACGATCAACGCAATGATGACGTCATGGGTATGCTAAGTGATGTAACCTATGATTGTGATTTCGAAAGCAAAATGTAACTAAAAAAATAATGGTTATTAAAGCCATGCTTTAAAAGAAATATCAAAAAGAAAAACAAAACATGTATACAGTAAAAAAAAGTTAAGGTTCAAAAATATATTTAAATATAGCAGCGACTTCTTCGAAAAACCTTTTGGATTTTGTTGATCTCATGTTAGGTTAGGCAACTAACGGCTTTACCAAATATTTTAGATACGACTTGCAAATATTTGATGAAAAGATCCATCGATGTATAGTAAATATTTTCACAATGGGGCTTTCAGACTTTGACACTGGAATTAATTTTATCGTCAGTATAGCTGCACGATATTGTAAAAAATCTGACTTCTTTATCATAACACAGATATACAAAAAAACTACTGACTTTGGTGGGAGCACTGGTGGCGTCCTTAAGCGACATTTGTTCCAATTGTGATCACGATATTTATGAAGTTCACTCTTAGACCGCAACACAACAAAGCCACAAAAGACAATATGATATTTTTTTTGTATATCTGCAGCGGATAATCGGCTAAACAAATAATTTCATTTGTAAAAAAGAAAATAAAGCTCGACGAATCCTTTCAATATGCGCACCACGGTATAGTACCTTGATACTACCAAAAACATGCAAAGTGAAAAACACCACCCTCCTCCGCGTTGAAAGAGATTTTTATCGTTGCGAAAATTTTTAAAGAGAACCTTCCCGCAATTTCAGCGGCTAATAAAAATTAAAAGTATATCCCTCCCGTAGTCAGTGGATTAATTGACTTAAAAACGTCACAAGTCGCCGTTTGCTTTGCACTAGAACGGCTCTGCGCGTGTTGTATTAAACCAAATTACATAGCCCGGCCCCAGACTGGATAGTACTGTACTGTGGACGGAGATAATGTTATTATTAGTGCTATAATGTTGTACAGAGTTCTTTTAAAACATTGACTTATGTATTTTAGTATATGTATTTTGAAGCTTGGGGTCAGATGGCGTGTGAATACTTTTATTTATTTATGTAGTGTGTTCAATTGACCCTAAACACATGAATGAAATCCATGCGTGCATGCTGAATGCATTGCAAATATTAATAATTAATATACTTTTTAATTTATTTACTATTAATATTGGTGTAAATTAAAGTTTTTTTCGGACTTTCAAATTCACCCGCAATCCCACACTGGTTCTTCCAGCCGGATTTGAAACAGCACCTTATGGATAAATAATCATGTTTGAATATTTGGATCAAAATGAAAGAGACTAAAATACTATGTAGGCACCGCAGTAGATAATCACATATAAGTTACAATAACTTATCGGTGCTTTATTTACGAAGACATTGATGACTGTTTTTGAAATATTACTGTTTACAAAATTCGTTTTCAGATGTAATATATATTATTTTAAAACTGGCCTTTATTTCCGTAACATACCTCAAAAATATGACAAAGTGTGTTTAACATACGTCTTCAGTATTGTATGTATAACCTGTCTTGTATACCAAAGCTATTTACGCGTTCGAGTACCTATAGAATTCACACTTTCAGTATGGCGCGTAAAACCCAGTTTCTCAGTAAGTAACACTTGAATAGGTCATACATTGAAGGCTCATTTACTCTGTGAAATGCGTTTCACCGCACATCCCGAGCACGACAGGCGGCGAGGTAACTTCCGCGCGCACGATTCAGCCCCTTATAAAATCATGTAACATTTAGTCTAACAATATCAATTTGTGTTCCAGAAAAATCACTTGCCTCCAGAGGAACGATTGACGGTCCGATAGCATCGGATATTGGGTCGTCGGGTTCCGCACACAGAACGATCACAAACTTAGTGCACGACTCCATTTCGTTTTAAACCTTGTTTTTTTTGTGATAAGAGTTGAAATTGCTTGCGTCACATACGCGGAAGCGGCCTAATGACGGCCTGCGCTACAATAGCACGTGTGGCCCTTATTATTGGTATCTGACCTGACCGCTACGAGCGATTTGTCTAAATGAGATCCGGACCTCTTCGATGCTTTGTTATTTTTTTTATATCGCCGTCCGTTGCTTGTGACGTATTGAGTTGCGCGTTTTCCTTAGTTTTATAGGCCCATCGATTGCCGCTATGCCAGCTGTCCAGCGGGCTTTCAATTGGGAGAAATGCCCTTTTTATGGGATTTCCAATTGAATTTGCCTTTTTATTTTAAAGCGAAAATATCAAATATTGACAAATACAATTCACAAAAGATCTTTAAAAAACAGGTCATTCGTAAGATGATTAAAAGGTAATTAAATAAAAGCATGAAGTAAATTAAAAACTTATTGATAAATGACAATATTAACGTTATACAGATGGTATAACGCATTGCACCGTCATGGTTTCGCTTATTCAATTCAAATTAAGGCTTTCACTCGGGTTTTAAATTCGCAAGTAATTTTGTTTAAGGTAAATCAGTTTCACGTTTCAGAGTGCAAAATTGAACTATAATGGAATAACAATGTCGAACAGGAAATTTCAGGTAGGCCTGCCAAACCGTTGCATTGGAATTATGTACGTAACACCGTGTGTAAAGGTTCCATTTTGGGTGCAGATTTTGCGTTGAATAGTTGTGTTTGCTAGGGTTGGCCATTTTAGGATTTTTGTAAATTTTTAGGACTTTGAATCGTCATTAAACAGAGTAGTGTAAATTATTAATGAAAAGTTATGACACATTTTATGATGCAATATTGCATCTAAAGTACCCATTTTTTATTACCTCCGTGGTCCTCTGGAACGTAGAGTTTAGATCGCTGATCTACACGTTTTGCGTTCAAATCCCACGTGGAGACCGCATACTGAAAGTCACTTAGTTGGCTACTGTCTCAGTATGTTGGTCATTTATAGCAACCAATTCTCTTTATCAAAAATCTTGTATTTTATAGCACTATCATTTATGTAAAATGAAAACACCATTATGTGCATTTGAATTAAACTAAGAATATTAAACACTACATTCGAATTTTATGTTTAAATGTAAACATAAAAAGAAAAGGAAAACTCCAAAGATCCTAAACGGACACCAATTAGCGTGAATTAAAGTGCTTGGTCGATTTAATTTCACTCTAATAGTCATATTTTGTGATACATATCTCATTTGCTCAAACTTACGAATCCCAAAATGTTGAATGGCGAAGTTGCCCATGTGCAGTGCGAAGGAAATAATGAAAAAATATATTCGAGTCGGGCCAGTGGTGTCAGACAGCCCTACCGCACCGCAAGCACGGTAATCCCGTACAACAGCGATTAATCTTCGTTGGTACTCTCACGAGGTGGTTAGTTGTGGGTAAATTTGTGGGTATCGCCACGATTTGCTGGCCATGGGCCCCGTGGGTCGTGTTCGTCATACGTTAAGCCCTCGCTGGCTAATCACCTCTTTTATCGATTGCGGATTAGGATCGCGGAATCTGTTTTGGTGCAAATAAACTTTTAGGTATTCTATTTGTTATACTCTTGATGAATAACTTATGATAGGATGAATTAAATATTTGGTATTGGTCAAAGGACCGTGTCTTAAAAACAGGAGTTATAAGTTTCACCTTCAAACCACACCACATTCTTTTGGTTGTTAGATTTTTTATAATGCTCGTACTGCGACGGTCCAGAACACTTGTTAACATTCCCTCAAAGAGTCAGGAAGAGTATTGCTTAATAGGTCCATGTATAGCAGGATAATTTAACCTTTAAACCGCCAGGATTTCAAACACGTTTGAAAATCTGTTGTTTTTGTTGGATACGTCCATTAGCGGCGGTTTTAAAAGAAAAGGGTAAAGAAAAAAAGTACAATAGTTTTTTTGTATAAAATATGGTGAAATGAATTCACCCGACGGACAGACTAATTCGTGAATGTATTCAAAACCGAACACTCCAGTACGCTTAATAGTAGGTGTCTGGTTACTACTACGCAAAGTACTTTGTAATACAGGACTTTTAATATTATCGAAAAGATTTATCCGATATATTTCCGATTACTACATGGATTAGATTATCAACATACTATTGTTCAGTGGCTTCTAACTAATGGTTACTTATGTTTGATGCCCATCGGTTGATCACAAACTTACTTACGGTCTATGATTTATTGTTTCGGTACCCAATACGTAACAAACAAACTGTCCCTTCCTCAAATACCCAACCAATTGTAATTTTAACACCATCAATAACTTCGTCCACTGTCCTGGTTATACGCATGATTGATGTCAAACAATATACGAGCGTTTGACATGTCCGTGTGACGTCATAAACATACGTTGTAACTTTTGTTTTTGTATTTTCATGTTATTTAGTTGGTGTTGAACATTGTGGCAGAGGGTATGCGGCTAATGTTGAGCTCGCGTTACTGACTGATTTAGGGTGACCAGGATAGAAACGTCAATTATAAATTAATATATATTTTTTAAATATTTAATATGCAAGTAACTTATAAGAATGATTTTATGGATGTTTTTTATATTTCACCGTTTATATATTACCTAAGAGATGATTATTTATTTATTTTATAGGACAAACAACAATAGTGTTAACACTCACAAATAAGAAATCATAGACAAATATAATCTTAAAAGTGTCACTTCATTGTATGTTACCACGACATGAAATGTGGACTAAAGTGCGAAAGATAAAAATTGTTACGTAATAAAAGACCTGAATGAATACCAATAGGATAAAATGTAGATGATAAGCTATTTATTACTTTTTTAAAAACAATTTATCTTATGATTTTCCAATGAGTACCATCCAAAACATTCCTACCGCTAACAATAAATTATCGAACGCCAGCTGAAACAATGGCTGATAAGATGTTGAAATGTAATGGGCGTGACAGAAAAAAACACCCTGCGACTCCAAGTTGGACACCCTGCGCCTTTTACCAAATTGTATTTTCGTGTTGAACCGAGTTTTCCTTATAAATACTGTCATTAAGACAGCGACACCGTGACAGGTGTTAATGTCTGGGGAAGTATCGAACCCATTTGCGTGTAATATAAATAATACATGTTATTCCTCCCGTCGTGGTTCACAGATTACACGGCCTGTTTAATAGAATGTTACGTCGAACTTTTCCAAGTGCTTTTGCTTTCAAAAGTTCGCCGGTTTCGAATTTTACGCCTTTGAAACGCGCAGTGATAAAATTCTTATCTACACTGACATTGTAGATGTACGTTTGTTTGTTTATACTTCAGTTGTCGATGGGAGGGCGAACCTTCTGTTTTCGGGTGCCATTTAATTGTGTGCAAAACTTTCCTGCAAAAGATAATATATGAATGATGAACAATACTATTGTTTTGGAAGTAAGTATTAATTATATGGTTATTTTACTCGTACCCGTATAAAAATCTAGTGAATTTTACATCAGGCACGCATATAATGTTTTAATTAGTTGTGACATGCCGCAGCCGTAACTCACCTAGCTCGTTATATTCGGCATTGTTACTAAGTTGCTGTAAGTAGATTGATAAATTATCGCCGGGTAAATTGTAAGGCTCGTACCCATATGCTAGAGGTATTAAACGGGATAAAGTAAAGCCTACGAATGGTTTGCCGCTACTCTAACGACAAGAACTTGAACGAATAAATTAGTGGGGGAGAGCGGATCCGGCAAAACTGTTATCTCCATTCGCAATTTTACAGCTTTTCCTGAATAAAATCGTCCGAGTAATTATTCGGGTTTGAAGTCGAGAGGGAAACAAAAAAAAATTAAAGGGAAATCCGTAATCTTGTTTCACAACCTTTGAGTAGTCACGCACTGATAGAGGCCAAATCTGCGTTTCGTTTCCCGAAAATATTTGGCCGAATACAAATTGTACTGTTTATTTCTTTTTCTGAGTGATTTATTCAACTGTTAAACGAATGAACAATTCCGCAGGCGTACTAAGGATGGTATTACGAAAGCGTCTAGTTTCTAGGCGGTGCGGATTCGGGGCAAGTGATGTTGATCAGATACTAAATCTGCACAAGGTCACGTCTTGTTGCAAGTAGATAAACTAGAGAGCCCTTTCTTTGGAGGGAGGTCATTACAAGACCCCACTGTCATTTGTTTATTAAACATCCTACGAGATGGAACAGAATAATGGCAAGGTAGACTTTGTCACGCCCGCTTTCCCTTGGAATTAAATCGTAATGATGATGTGAACCTCGCTCGCCTCTGTTTGGGCTCACCCTGCCCCCATTATTAAGTCCCGTGTCATCTTGAGGTCAAAATGAATAGGTTTTTAAGAGCCCACCCGGTATGACAACTGTCATAGTGAAAAGAATCTCGCGGAGCGGGGGAAGGGGGATATTGAATAGAAGATATTCTGAGAAATGCCCTCTCTGTTACCCGAATTTTATTTGTGTCAGTATCACTTAAAACGTTTGCCTGGGCACGTTTAACGATTTTAACAAGCGGACGGTTTTTCCAATCTTTGTAACTGGTAGAGTCACGTTTATCAGAGAATTGATAAGGTTATATACATTCTTATCATGCTGATACAATATTTTAAAGACCTTCGACGATTGCATTGGGATAAGCAATTTGTAAAAAATGAGGAATAACCAGTTAATAAATTATTCGATACAATAATAGCCATAAAAAATTCGTTAATATTAAATTAGTTTTAAATAAAGTTGTATATATGACATGATTTGGAATAATATTGTATCTTTCTAAATATTTTTCTTAGCAAACAAATTAGCGCAAGGAATGTTTTATGGAATTACACCTCTAGTATCAAATTAAATAAATAAAACCAAAACCCAATTCAACTCCAGCAATTTTCCGTTATAAACAACACAGTCATGTTTTAAAAATCACGTACATACACATCATACTTATTTATTAAAACCATCTCCCTTGACATGAAAAAATAGGCTAAACCTACAAAAATGTACCAACATTCGCTGGATACGTACAAAAGGAATTCTGAAAAGTGGGCACCCGGGCAAAAGTGAAAAACAAAGGGGAAACCACAAGGTATGAATGCAGGATGTAATTGACGCGCTTTCATCTCGTTGCCTGTTCAAAAACACATTTGTATTTTAATAAAATTATGCGTAATTTGTGACCAAGTATGCACTTTAATGCTAGGGACAATTAGGCGTCCCTAAACGTAAGACGATAAATGAGTTAGTGGACAAGCTTAGATCGGTTTAGATATGTTTTTGTATTATCCGAGTGAGGAAACTGTCATGTTAATTTGGACAGCAAAATATGAACCGATCATAAGATGTGATTGGTCCTAGTCTCAATAATTTGGGAGGACATGTGTTTGGTCTGAATAGAACTTTGGTTCAGACAATCGCTAGCTGGGTATCTGAGGACCACTATTGAAAGTAACTCATTTTAAATAATTCATCGATATTTTTACTCACTATTTTAATAAAAGTAAGACATATGATAACGTAGGCATGTTAAGCAGTTATAGGTGAAACAAATGGTAAGCAATAAACGTTCGTACAGATGTGCAACAATATTCGTGAAACGATATCCGTTATTAGTAATGTTCGGTAAACGAATGTGCCACCAAACCTATTGTTTAAGATGTATCCAAAGTAATCGTTTCTTTTAAACTCCAAAAGTTAGCTCCTAGTAATTAATTAATACACAAGTAGAAATAAATCGAAAAAAGTTTCTCTCAGTAAAAATATCGAAATTATCAGTGGGCCTAAAGCATTTCTTTCAGTTTCAGTTGAGTTTTAATTAAAAACTCGATGGAAGTATCCTAAGAATATGTAATCTGTTGTAAATGAATTCATAATTACCGAGCGTGCCTGCTTGATGTGGAACATTTGTAAAACTTCAGGGGAGTAAGTGGATACCGTGCGATGGCGGGTAACGTTATTAATTTAATTTGGAATAATTTTAATTTGATATCGTTTAATACACCTTTTATGGAACGTTTGGCTTGGCAAGTAATGCGATACGGGGGCATAATGCTTCGCGCCTTTGTGCGCTCAAGGACGAGAATCTTAAGTTAATTGCTGGGTACCATGAAATATTAGATGTGTGTATATTAACTGGCTGCGTTAATTGTGTTTACCGCGCGGACATTCATTATCTTATCGCACGGTTATGAATAAAAAGGTTTCTGCATCTTTAATATATCACAATGTAGACACATTATGGCCTTCATTTAATTTGAGACAGTCAATAATTAAATATTATAAAATTAGTATCAAGATTATAAATAATACATCCCCTCTATTCACTACCGTTGGCATATTTCTTATAGCTTATTGAGTTGACAAAATTTGAATAAAATTAGTCGACGTATTATCTTCTGCTAATTATCTAAAAAGGATTTGGTTTTAGGTAATTATGAGTATGTAAGCTATAAACCTTAGGACTTTACCTGGAGGTTATGAAAACGAGCAAAGTTCCAAAATGTATAAACAATTAAGCTATGTTACTATATAATATACATTATATTCTAATAATATGTATATAACTGTATCAATTGTTCCTCAAGTCTGTCTTAGGCATATAAAACGCCATAGAACCTTAAGTATCCAGTTGTTCAAGATTTTTATACCTGTGCAATAAACTGTAACGCAAAGGCAACCAGATTCACCTCGTTAAGCTTGTAACTTTATCTATTAAATTGGTGACGTCATCGTTCAAAATACGCCCTTAATTTGGCAAGGTCGATAAAAACACGGGCGCGGTAAAAATATACGACAAATAACCCCGCGGACACCCCAGCATTCAATTAAGCGGCGCGATTAAATTTTTACGCGACTTAAAAACACTTCCAGCGTGGATACTGCAAATATACTAGTCCAATTTTATAAGCATAGAAAGTGCACACTTCCAGTCGCACAATTTTATATTTTTAATGGAGATATTGTGTTTGAAATTATTTTAAAGGCGCCATTAAACCGGCTTCGGAGTTCACGTTGCCATTATACGGGGAAATCGTTGTGGATTTTAACGAAAGGAAGTCCGATAGACACCGCGGGTTCATCCGCATCGATCCCGCTCGCTATAAAATAATGTAACATCAAAACACGAACCGAGTTACTTATAATTTAATTAATTAAGTTTATTCAACGTGTAGATTACTTTAGAATATCGCTGGAAGTAGAAAACAGGTGAGTAGCGTATTTTGAAATTCGAAAATAATATTGCTATGGATATCCCTATATTTTCACAAGGTTGTACAGTCGGTCCTGAGTCGTCTAGGTAGGTACCATTGTAGTGCTAAATATCGTCTCGTAAAATATAAGTGTTTTGCAATTCTATGTTTCGGGATGAGGGCACTGTAGCAAATAAAATTAGAAGAGACCTCACATCTGTTATATTAATAACTGTTTATCAGTTGTTGGTTTCAATCAATGCGTCAGGCGTATCACTTACCATCAGGTAAGCCTCCTTACCGCTTTAACGATCAATCCGTTATTCTAGTCCTGCTTTCTTAATTTTATGACTTGAGAATTATCTATTCTATACGTAAAGAAAACGGTAAATAAATACTATGTATATTACTATTTTTGAAATTAATTTCTTGATTCCAGTTAGTACCTTGATACTACAGTAAGCACAACAGGATTACAAATCAAACTTAAAGTAAGTAGACGTACCATTTTTCCGATGTTTTTTATCATCGACACGCCAATACTTACGTTTATTACTTTTATACGACTTTAATGACAAAACGTCTGATTCAATATAAATTGCTACATAGACTAACATACAGTTGACACAATTAATTATAAGGATGACATAATAAAAAACGTAATCGTATACCTAATCGTAGTTTCACACGAATTATTTTTCACGACAATAAATCATAATGTTCCCGCCAAACTGACGATCTAACATCATTATCACATTGAATATTACACTGAGATATTACACCAGAACACAGATTAAAAAACGTCACGTTCCGTTTTTTAAATATGAGGTTGCGTTAGTATTTAGGTTGGCAGCCCGTGTGGCGTTGGCCAAGCGAGATTCGGCACTAGCCTCGTCAGTGCCGCGAAGCACACACATAAATCCGCACACGCTCCCTGGAGAATAAGTGTGGAGTAATTTGCGAGCACACGAGTACTCCTCGTCGCAAGGGCATTAACTATTAAATTCGTTGCATATTAAACTACAACCTTAGCTGTGTAATCTACCTGACGCGTGTTCTTGCGCGCATCCTCAATGCTTTGAGCATTAAAATACATTTTTAAGAGAATCCGTAGCCAAATTACCGTTGTCGTCTTGGAGCGCTGCAAATGGTGTGTTAAAATGTTGTTTATTCAGTTTCTTAACTAGTATTTTATTACTTAACGCTGTAATGTGTGTTTGCTTTAATTATTTACATTTTATGTCAAAAATAATAAGTAGGTACAAAGTTTCTGCACTTTGAATATTCATCAAAGGAGAGAACAGGAAGGTGAGAGAATTTGGTCCCCAAATGTTGATATGTGATGTCAAAGTATAAAATAAGATTGATATGTTAATGTTAAGTGTTTTGCTTGTTTACTTTTTTATTTGTGTCATGTTTGGATGTGTATCAAATAAAAATGCTTTCTTTCTTTCGTTGTATATTGAATACTAGAACAAGATAGTACATTTATTTGGTACAGATGTTATGTGCCAAACAAAGTAAGCAGTTAACAAATGAGTAATGTTAAAATTTCAATAAGCATTTATATCTCTATAGCAATTCATTAAAATAAATATCTGATTAAACGTTCTTAAATATGCAAAACGATAATTGTTTAAAGAAATATTACACTGATGTAACAGGAAATTGAAAGTCAAGAAATGAAAAAGGTTGCCCTTTTTTAAATTGGCCAAGACGGGAAATGGAGGGCTGATCAGTATGCTTGACGAGTAAAATGATAACTGAAATAGATACAATGTTTACCCTCTGTCCTTAGAGAGGGGGTATCAACCTACTTAACATTATTCAAGAGTGTAGACGTTCAGGGAATAAAGAATTCGGTTAGTAATGGGTGGGCCCACAGATTTCCCAATACAGGAGATGGGGCAAGCCGCGTTTAAAGTGCGACAAATGTAAGCTCAACGAGCATACACTGGCTGCCAGTTTACGCTCTGGGAGACGAGTCAGGACGCACGAATATTATAAGAAATTACCGTTTTTTCCAAAATGCCATCCTGTGCAATTGTAACATGCCATCATCGCAAGGAATCAGTAAATTTACAAGAAATGTAATAACTTTTCACAAGTAAGAACCGAAAAGAAATTGCGACACTGGGACTGCCTATAAACTTGGCGGCTTGTCCAGTCTAATTGTATATTCGGAAGTCTGTGGGTGGGCCCTTGTGTTTTATTAAGTTCAGATTTTACCACGTTTGATCAAGTTATTATGATCCTTGATTGGTTTAGGCATTAATAATAATTACTTCGTCACTCGGCTATGTAAGTTTCAGACCCTTTACGGTGGTAAAATATTTTCATCAAAGTGCGATAGGGACTGGGAAACAAATTTAATTTTGGAAACGATGGATCCTAAAATGTTTTTGCTCTATGGCTGTACAGTGAGTTTTATAAGAAGGCTCGATGGTTCAGGGCTAACGCGTTCGGTTGATCGCTCAAGTTAAGCACATAATCGCTGTGGTCGTTCATAGGATAGATGATCGAAAGTTATTCCAGTCCATCCGTACTTCGAAAAGCACGTTCAATATGGCTACCATAATGATGATATAGATACATTATCATCTACAAACCGGCCGGTCGTCCACGCAGGCACAATGCGGATTGGCCCACAACACGCACATCCTTTGAATTTCTTTACAGGCGTGTGCAAGTTTCCTCATGATGTTTTCTTTTACCGTAAGAGCGTCGGATCAAATTTGAAAACACATTGGTATGTGGCGGGATTTGAACCTGCACCCTCCAGAAGGCAACATTTCACGCCAATGAGCTACCGATGCTCTATAAAAGTAACCATATCCCAGAAAGCACGTGTTTCTCATACAAAAAAGCCATTAACATATAACGTATTCACGTCAAATTAGCGTTCAGAAATGCACAAGAACAGCTGGCGGTTACGTCACAACCGCATTCGAGTAAACAATATGGCATTTGCATACAGCAAACGACGGGAGCTAGTTCTCATCAATCGATTACAATAGTCATGGTCAAGGCTACTATTTTGTAATAGGTATGTTCAGGGTAATTAATCGTTTGGGCAATGTGGTGATGACAGACTTGAATACTATTGTCACCACTCGCTGGTACTGGTAAAGTACTACAACAAATAGTATTTGTTTCAAAATTGCTTGTTTTGCTAACATTGCACAAAAAACACTTTTAGCGTACTTAGTTTGTCTATGGTTTACACAGATAAAATTTCAACGTGATTTTTAGCGATTGAGTTTTTCGATCGATTTTATACCAAGTCGATTCGCTCATTAGTCAATTTCACGTATTAACTATTCAAACACCGTGTTTTGAGGCTATTTTTTATTTCAAACAAAGACACCTCCATAGTAGCCATCTTAATATGACGATTACGAAGAATTATTAAGACCCACTCGCACTAATCGCGGATCATTTTAGGGGATGTTTCTTGGGCCGTCTCTTTGTCTCAAACAGCCAGCCCCTGTCCTGTCGAGTACGAAACCACTTGACATGCTTCATTTTTAGCGTTCCTTCAAATTGAAACTGGAGCGAGGGTGCGCTTTCTATGCGCACGGATCACCCACCTTCGTTATGAATTAACTGTGTTTTTGTTGTATTTCGTATTTTCACGTAGCTCCTTTAAGACAATATGACGACTAATTAGAACGCTCATTACATTTTACATGATAGAAGATAGAGGAATATTTTATGCAATTTAAAATTTGCATAGTTTCAACGATTTATCACAAATCCATAACACGATTTTTTTGTCAAAGATAATATAAAATCTATTAGAAAAATCAATACAATTTATCATCATCATCAGCCTACTCCTGTCCACTGCTGAACATAGGCCTTTCCAATAGCACGCCACATATATCTGTCTACCGTTTTCCGATGCCAACTGTTACCGGCCGTTTTACGGATGTCATCCTCCATCTTGTTGGAGGTCGCCCCACGCTACGCTTTCCAAGACGTGGTCTCCACTCAAGAACACGCTTGCCCCAACGGTTATCGGTTCTGCGATAGATATGTAAAGCCCACTGCCACTTCAGCTTGCTTATTCTTTGGGCTATGTCGTCAACTTTGGTTCTTTGTCGGATCACTTCATTTCTGATTCAATCCAACAAATAAACTCTGAGCATAGCCCGTTCCATAGCCCGCTGAGCAACTTTAAATTGATGGACCAGCCGCACTGTCAGTGTCCACGTTTCTGCACCATACGTCATAACTGGTAAGACGCACTCATTAAAAATTTTAGTTTTCAGGTATTGTGGGATCCGTGATGAAAACACTCGACGTAATTTACCATACGCTGCCCTGCCGAATACAATTCATATGAATGTTTAATTCTTTTGAATCAATAATTGATTTATATCTTATCAAACGTTAAAAATTAAAAGTCGGTCCGTCTGAAACTTACCTATAAAGCCTAATGTATATTTCTATATAAAATCAAATTTCTCTATTAATCAAAAACTCTAATGTACTTAGGTATTCTTCAAATGTTCTTAGGTATTCTTCGAATGTTCTTAGGTATTCTTCAAATGTTCTTAGGTATTCTTAAAATGTTTTTGTGATATTGCTATGGACCGGTTACTCTTTTGATTGAATACGAAAGATGACCATTGTATACTCAGAGTTTAGTTAAATGCATAAATGCCGGCCGGTAGTATTGAAAATGAAATCCAAATATTTGCTGGTGTTGCATATTCTGCGATTGTATTGGCTGGATTAATTGAAGTCCAGTATTAGCTATGATATACACAAAAAACTTGAGCACACAAATGGATTTATACCTTTGACCGATACTTTTGATGTTTATTTTGTAGGTGTGTCTTTTTTATGTCATAAGGGAACGGGATGGTCAGAACGCTCACCTGGTGGTAAATGATACGCCTGACCATGACAGATGCTGTGTCAAAATAAATAAATAACAATAGTTATTCATTATCTTCCGTCAACACTACCCTGCGCCCGTCATCCGAGACGACAGATGTTAGGTATCTTATACCCGGTAATTTTGCTAGCTGCTGTAACCTCATCCCGAAACACATAAGTGCAGAGCCCTCCTATTTTACAGGACAATATATGACTGAGTTGGTACCTACCTAGATGACTCAGTACCGAGTCTATCACCTAGTAAACTGACATGGTAAATGTTAGGGTCGTATCATTATTCAAGGAAGCTAACCTGTCGAGGGCTCTAACGACCTACCCGTATACACTAAATTATGTCACGTCAAGTCTTTGCCTCGAAAAATTACATATTTTTCACATAACAAAACCAGGGACTTTCTGTCAGGGACGGACAACGTCAGAGTTATTCCTTCGCTGCGTTGATACTCATAGTTCAAACGGATCATTACAAACGCAATAAGATAAACGCGGCCGGGGTCATTTTTTCATTGCCAACCAAACGCATCAAAACAATGACGAACAATTTCCCATAGCATTTCCCATGGGGCAAGCGACATGCATCCAGTACAACATTTCCCATCGAGGCGCACCGCGGCCGAGGCAATGCACTTTCGCTGACCCCGTGCCTCCTCCCACGGATTTCCTCTCCCTCGCTCGCACTACTTTCTTCATCCCCCCTCTCGCTCTGTGCGCCTGCGCTTCCCGGGTAATAACATTCTACGACGCGGTACGCTGCCAGAGTGGAACGAGTTCTGTCGATGACTTGGGTGATTATTTGTATGAGAGACAATGCTCGATGCGTTCACTTCGTTTTAGAGTTTGCAATGCCATTAAATACCTGATCGTTTTATGTTTATTATGGACAATTACTTACGAATCGATTTGTAGAGACTGTGGTTTTTGTATGGCGTTTCATTATAATGTTGAGAAAAATGTAAGTTTGATTTAGTTATAACCAAATATTTTTTACATAATTATTTGATATGACTTAGACTGTCTGTTCTATTCTTGTGACAGTAAATTTATGTGTGTATCGATTCGGAGGCCATTTACATCGCAGAATTTACTAGTAACTGAGAAAAACAAAATTTTGTAGCTGATTAATATCTATGAAACTTGAATTGCTTTTTTTCTACGAAAACAGTTCGACTTCTAACCAGTCTAAATTGACGTAGATATGTGAGACCTGAGAAGCACAAAGTGTTAATTAAATAGCTTTACCAAAAAACCACAAGTGTTTAACTTAACCGCGTAACATTG
This sequence comes from Leucinodes orbonalis, assembly GCA_019425675.1. Taxonomy (NCBI): domain Eukaryota; kingdom Metazoa; phylum Arthropoda; class Insecta; order Lepidoptera; family Crambidae; genus Leucinodes; species Leucinodes orbonalis. The sequence continues at coordinate 128,009 of PQWD01004826.1, read as the reverse complement.
AACCTTAACAACAAGACATTGCGTAATTATACAAGACTAGATTAAGCGGGTACATACAGTAGTGATTTGAAAAAATAATCATTAATCCACACATAATTTGTTACTGAAAAAACAACAGCGCAAATGGCTTTGTGGCGGCTCGTTTCAAATTCATGCAGCCACATGATATATGAAACAGTAATTAAAGTGACGAAGAACAACGTATGCAAATCATGTGTGAAAAATCCGTGTGGCGCGGATGCACGGCGGTACCACAGTCATAATAGCGGGAATGAATGTTTCATTAGGAGCGCGTACAAACTCATCGTGTACTCGGAGAAAGCGTCGCACCAGCTAACTTACAATCCTAACAAAACTATACACCGGCATTTACGCGACTCAATGCCGGGAATCGAGCACTCATAGATTTACTCGCCGTAAGTGGAATAACTTTCTTGCTTACGAGAGCGCTTCAACTGCCATTGTTAACGTCCTATATAGCTACACTTATCTCGCCGCGTTCCAGGTGAATGATCTTCCAATATTCACGTAAGATATTGTTAAACTTTCAAACGAGAATTTAGATCTACGTTCACTTGAACATTTATAATACTGTACATATCTTACCACTAAAAACATTATAGCTCAGCCTCTGAAATTACCAGTAGTGAGCGCGTGAGTCGATACGCTCCGGATTACGTAGGAGTGCGCCGGAATGATCCCTTGCAGTTTGAAAGCCAGATGTCAAGTACGCAATCGAGCGTCACAGATATTTGAACTTTATCTATCAAAAATTTAGGACGACATTCGTTAGTATCACCCTCAAGGGGACGTCGTTCTAGGTTTACTGGAACCAACACGGCCGCGGACCGTAAAGTTCGAAGCCGGCGTCGACGCTGTTGTATTTTAGCGCATAAGTCAGCGGGGCTGGGTGCACTTTCAATCGCGGGGATTGCGCCCGTACGAGAAAATGCGAGTGGCAACATTCCATCGCACAATGAGTAATTTAAAAATTCAAAAACTCGTCGAGGCCCGCCGTGAGCGAGGTGAGGCGATCCTACGAGTGCCGCTCTGCAATTGAGACTGTTATCTGCCTGCACGCTATACAACAAAGTAATACGCACCGCTGAATAACACAGTTACCTAAATAAACGTGCATACATGCGTTGAATATTTAGGAGATAAATATGCCTACTCCATGAACCAAGGTGTGCTTTTCAGTCACATTTTTACTACGACTTGGACGCCGTAAACTTTGGCTCTGTTTGTTGGCAAGCGGAGGCAAGTAGTATGACAACGACAGTATTAAATGGACAGCTCAAAGCAGACGTCAATTAAGCGTAACATAGAATACAGCGCAGTCGATCCACGCCTAATTGGTAAACACGCGGCGTACGAATACGAGTACCCCAGATCGCTAGCTATTATGCTACACTATTTTTAAATGAAATTCTTTCAACTCGTATATTCCCAAGTATAATTCCATCGAAGTTGAGCTTCATTTCGTTGATTTTGCAATTCGGAAATAGGTATTTGATTGCAATTTAATTATTCAGCGGCTATTCGTTGCATATGCTACGTCTGTTTTGCGGTAGTTCCGATATGTCGATTGATCTGTTCCATGCATACTTGAATGTTTTATGCGAATCACGTGAATTTTCGTTGGCTATTTATTTTAAATAGCACGACATTGCGCATGTTTCAGAAAGGTTTAATAATTTCGTTATTAAACCTTTTGAACGTGAATTTATTAATACACTTTGCACAGCTAACTTCGTAATACCATGATTTTATCTAGCGCAAGTCACATAATGCAATGAAAATGAAGAATGAAATATAAAAACTGCTTAAGTGATTAAACAGTATCCAATTGGGTAAAGACCGTGGAAAGTCAACAACCTGTAACAATTTCAATATTCTGTAAGGGAACCAATCTCAAAACGTAGTATGAAAATAAAAGGAAAATAATTACAGTTATTAGTAATTACCAACTCGTGGTGTACGAACAAATCTTGAGACCTAACCAACTTGAAAATGGTTGGAAGCCGTAAAGAATTTTAGCACTAACAAACATCGCGGTAGAGTTCAAAGTCATTTGATGACTTCGGTTTAATTTCCGGATTTTTAATTTCAAAACTGAAAAGTAGACCTTGACTTTTGGTGTTACGATTGAAGTTGGCAGGGCAAAGGAATGCGTTGTTGAAGGGCGAGGGATTTTCATCTTTAGATCAATGTACAGTGGTAGAGTTTTGTGTAGTGGACTCAAAGTTTCTCGGCGAAGCAATGGGGAACATGTTAGAGTGAGGTGGTAAAAACTGTGCCGTAATTAGTCTTTGGAGCCGAACCGTGAACAGATGCGGGAGTCAAGTGGGTTCGGAGGGCCGAAGCTCGGACTTGACTCGTTGAGTTGTGTCCATTGCTTTATACATTTGCTCCAACTTTATTCTTTTTATTTTACTTCATTCATAAAAACTTGAAGGTAACTACTTTGACTTATATGTCATTATTCTCAAGCGGGAAATGACAACAAACAATATCAAAAGATTTTGCCTCAAACAATCGCAATGTAAGCCATCTCGTACATCCACTGAATTGAAATCAAAATAAAAGTCCCTAAAAACATTAAAATGTTAGTTTCCAAAGAAGATTTAACAACTTAATGTTAAAACACTACCTGTAAATTTAATGACAAAAATACACTAGCACTTAAAACTTTGCATAGCTACGATAAAATTTATCAAATATGTTTCGAAGGCAAAAGTCAGCTATACGAATACGTCTCTAGACATTAGATTGGAGAAAGAAAAACTTTATGTAGCTATGAGTTCGAAAAAAGTTGATAACTTTTGCTGAGGCTCGCTTTGATACTTTCGCAAGTATGAAAAGTCATGTTGATTAGCTGTTGCCGTTTTATTTTGTTGTATCTGTGAGATTTGCTATTGCAAAATATATTTATTTCAACGTACATTGTATTTTTGTGTCGAAAATTTCAAACCATATTAATTGACCAAATAGTGAAAAAGGCTCTGGCGACCCACCAATATGCATTGGACTTGCGTGGGGCCCTAATAATTTTCTGGAACACTACAACCACAAAAATCATTGGAGTCGGCCCTTGTCCAGAAAAGAACGTTAAAACAGAAGCAAAGTGTAGTTGTAGAATAAAAAAACAGGTTTTTGCTGATAGCATATCTTATAAAATCCAATCAATTTGATCAAATCCCAAGCCTACACTATGCCTACGTTTTATCATTAACGGATATCAATGCATACAGCGCATCGTTTCAAATGAATTACTAGTACATATTTAGTCACGGGACAACATTTTACCGCGTCTAGTTTTAGATGATTAATGCTCTATTTGTTGTCAAACGATTCGACCCGTTTGCGGGTTTAATATCAATGGGATTTAGCCAATGCTGAAACGTGTTCAAATAATTGGGACATCATTTTGCGACAAGTTAAGCCTTGTACAGTTGTATTTCTACTGTTTACTTCTTGAGATATTTAAAAATAAAGGGAAATTATGTAATCGGCGGTTTATTTTCATTACACATTCTATCATAATCGTTATGTACGAAATCGTGTTATAAACCTTGTACATCTCTTGTCTCTTGAACCTTTCGCAATCCGCTGCTGGACATAGGTCTACAAAACTAATTAATTTTTTTATTTATTTTTCCCTTGATATAAACAGCAGTGGACTGCGATAAGTTGAAGATAGAGAGAGAGGTATTACTAATAGTATTGAATGCTTTAAAATTGGTTTAAACTCAACAAATAAATAATGTCTTAAAATGTCACATACAACTACAGACATTGTTAGACACTAATACTTAAAACGAAGCTATAACAAATAATATTGTTTAAGGTTTTAAACATCTTGACAAGAATTTGGCATGTAATGGGTTTAGTAAAATATATTAAGATTATTGATGGAAAAAGTGATTTTGAAAAGATTTGGTACAGAATGAATGTGATAGGTGCATAATTTACGAATGTGACTTGACAGAATATCAATTTGAGGTTAGATTTTAAAACTCACCGTTTCGGACGCTGTGTAACGCCCGTTGCTGCACTCAAGTAGTGAAGATTCACTCACCTGTAAAAAGTGAAAAAACAACAATGAGTAAATATATTGACACAGTTTGTTAACGCAGTTGTGGTTGAAGCTAAATAAATTATTATTATTTAACAGTCCGTTAAAGTTCACTACTGGACTCAGAGCCTCCTAACCGAAAGTGAGGGGCTTCATCATTATCATCACGTTTAGAGATATGTACCTTTAAAATGTAAAGTTAAATGGGAAATCACTGCCAATCATTTTTTGCTGAATATTTTTCCTAAACCTGAGCAGTCGTGGTGCAAATTTTATATCCTGTAAAACTGATCTCCTACTGTAAAGTCCTACCAATCAGAAAATAATCTTCAACATTATCCTGAGTTCAGACATTTTGCAGTTTTAGATAGAACTGCTAATTTCAATATATGAATGCAGGCGCAGGAATCAGAATAATTTAACTTAAAAAAATCAAATCACTGAAACAGAAAGCTAAGCTTTAAATTTAATCACTACAATAAATATCTTAGGTTATTTCAATAAATTGTTATGGTGAAATAAAGTAAGTGATTTAAAAGTAAGACATTTAATAAAAAAATGGACTGACAACATATTTTTTTGCAAAAGTTAGTACAGCTGATATACTTTGGTAATACATATATAATACGATCACCGCTGGATCAGACTATTCTATATAGCACTCAAATGTATCACACAATAGGATAGAAATACGCTGCTGAAGACAGTCTAAAAGAATTACCTTTATCTACTAAAATAACAAATCGGAGTCGCAGGATTTACGATGAAATAAGTTTTAAAGATTATGGTAAAGACATTGTGAATGGTAAAAAATTCTTAATAAACAAAAAAATAAGTTAATGTCCCACAACAACTTGTAGAGACTAAGCCAGCTTTGCCAGCTCGTGGCACCTGCTAAATATCGAACGGGCCTATAACAACCCGCTAACACTTATTTAAGTGAAAGAACATTATCAGAACATTTTGAATGAAATATAAAATATCCATAACTTATGAAGTTTTCTTGGTAATATTTCTTTTAAAAGTAGTCAGACAATTTTTTAGGCTAATATTACAAAACAAATAGACAGGCAAATGACACTGTTTCTCAACAAGGCATAGTCTTTTCTTGCACAAATAAAGCTCACATATAACAGCATACAATAATTCGAAATTTGACTTCAAAACAATGTTTTCAGTAGGTATTCAAGCGAGCGTCTTGTGCATAACTGGTTTGTCTATCCGCCACGTCTTCATCGCCAAAGCAATCCCAGAGCACAGTCGAGTTGATGTGTATTTGCATGACTAACCGGACCCCAAAGCGTAGCACCGTGCGGTCAACAATACGAGCACTAGTGCCGAAATCCCCACATAATGAAGTTAAGACCGATCGCGCAACAACGCCCAGACTCCGTGATAATCACCGGAATTTATGCACAAATGCAATCTTATGGCCTGTTTGCGAACTCCACAACGCTCGAATTCAATTCGCCGAGATGTGGAATGAATCTTATTATTTCTAAACGCATTCTGGTAAATGGCCTTTGAATGCGAACGGATGGAATTGCGTTGCTTTTCTCTGTGAAAACTTGGGAATTGTACTTAACTATCTTAACAATGTTCTAGTAAAAGCACGTTTGAGTTTAAATCTATTTGTTGACTATAGTGAAGTACGTTAAAATGTTTGATTATAAAATATAACATCGGTATTTCTAAACAGAGACATTTCAGACAAAGCCATTCAAATTTAAAAAGGTCATAATATAGCGAAATTGAAACTAGCAAGTAGTTAGAAGATAACAAAATTTTAAAGTAATTGAGTCTGGAGGGTAAAACGTCCACATATTATGATGTGTCAGATTCATTTTTGCCAACAACGTTTCATATTCCCTAAAGGAAAATTTTAGTCATTAGACTCTTTAGCAATTTCAGACCACTGTAAACAACAAAGCTGAATTACCTAAATGCCGATGTTTAATCGTGCCTCTTATAGTTACAGTGTTAATTTCAAACTGAGAATAGGGATAATGGGCATTGTATGGAACACCGAAAGTCGATCAACACGGCTCGGTTCAAAGCTAAATGATTTTCCGTTAATAAACGTTTACCGCACAAAGGACAATAATGGAGTATTTGGGGCTCTGTTATCGATACTGTTTGGGGTATCATTGCAAGTGCACGAGTGCACTAATTCAAACCGCTCCGACTAGGATGACGAACAATGCAGCCGTCAAATACGCCGCTTTTGCGGATTGTGCAAATACATGGCGAATTTGTCAACAGGGCTTCAAGTGATTGAAATGGTCGCTTTTTGACAATTGCGCTTAATATTTCGATTTGTTTGACAAGTTTAATTAAGATGAACGAAAGAGCATCGTATTAAAAATTTTCTGCAGCGAGCTTATCGCGTGTATATTTACCTAGGTATTGTTATTTTATTAAACCTAACGCAGTCCCCCCACCCCATAGGTCTTCTAGACTTCACTAGGAAACTTTCGCACATTTTCAGAACTACGATAGCACTGAATCAGAAATATCTATCTAGGGAATCTTATATACCTCAGTCGGTTTAAATGAAAACGAGTATCAACTTTTACTAACTTACTCGTATCAAATCTTTAAAATCATGTAAAATTAAGGCGAGCCAACTAACATTCCTAATAGCAACATGCGTAAGTTAGTTTATTTATTATTGCTTACATATACTTCTGTTGCACTCCAGCAATAATGCAATGGACGCTTCAGCATTTAATTAAAGCTTTATAATATACTCGTATGCTACTAAATTTTCGATCAGATATCCCAACGGTTAAACAAATACGTTTAAAAGCAAACAAAGCGTCAAAATCCACATGTCTGAATATCTGATATTATGAACAAATTCCGACAACGTCGCTCGCGAAAAATGGAATATGGGAGACATTAAATCCGGCGTCATATATGGACTGCACACTTCGGAGAGTGCCAGACATTCCAATCGAATTTTTGCCAAGGCAAAAATCATGAATAATGCCAAATACGAAGCAAAGCATTCAACTCATTGTTTTTGGATCCCCATTCTTTCTTTCTTGAAGGCTTTCAGCGGCCAGCAACATCCTGAACATTAGTAAAACAAGCAATAGATTTCTATCGTGCCTGAAATCCTGATGTTTTAAATGTTATAAGTGAAAAGGACGGTCAGGACGCTCACCTGATGGTGAATACGCCTAACCATGACAGAGCGGCATTGAATGAGACTAACAACTGATAAACAGTCATTATCCTCCATCAATGCCGCACTGCGCCCGACACCCAAGACGACAGATGTTAGGTATCTTATACCAGGTAATTTCACTAGCTACAGTGCCCTCATCCCGAAACACAAAAGTGCATAACACTCCTGTTTCACGGGACTATATCTGGCACTGCGATGGTAGGTACCTACCTAGACGACTCAGTATCAAGTCTACCGCCTAGTTCAAAAAGTTCAATCCGAGGCATCAAAATATAACTTGTACAATAATAAAATCATACCATATCAGCATACATTTCAGTATCAACTCCTTAACACGTGAGCGTACGTGAGGAAACAAAACGTACATTTCCGTTGACGGCAAGGCGCGCGGGTGTCGCGCGTTACGCGCTACGCCGAGCGGGCAGAACTCACTGACTCGGCTACTCGCGATCTATATTGCCATTGTTGGAATTTATTGTACGAATATCAACTGAAATAATATCACTTTCGAACGTTCACATGGTTTATTCTACACGTCAAGATTTTAAAGATTCAAGAAGGTGAAGCAAGAACGCTTCATTCGTATTTTATATTATTCGGCAGCGCGTTTTATTATTGAAAAATATCATCCTCATCATCATCAGCTCATTAAACGTCCCCACCGAGGGGCACGAGCTACCCGTATGGGGTGTTAGGCCTTAGTCGTCCACGCGGGCCCAGTGCGGATTGGACGACTTCACACACAACCTTTGAATCTCTTCGCAGGCGTGCATGAAGGTTTCCTCACGATGTTTTCCTTCACCGTAAGAGCGTCAGATAACATAATTTCGAAAATTCGAAATCACATTGGTACGTGGCGGAATTTGAACCTCAGACCTCCCGGTAGAAGGGTGACAGTCCACACCATTGAGCCACCGACGCTCTTATCAAACAGCTCGACAAATAATAAAACGCGCGAAATTATATTTTAATGGTTCATTAGTACCGAGGTGTAACTGATATACAAGAAAAGCGGTAAGTTGATCTGATTTACCTTCTTTGTCTTTTTTATACTTGACTGGCTTTTCTGTCTAATGTACTAAGTGGCTAGACTTTCTAACAAAGATATCAAATTTCCCCATTACCCAGATATCCTATTTCTTTAGTCAAAGTGCAATATTCTATATGCCTAACACATCAGAGCTCTAATATCATAATGTGATACTTAAAGTCCACGCACTGTCGAGTGCAGTTAGAAGACCTGGGACTAGGTAGATAGGAGATTTTACCGTAAAGTTGGAACTAGAATTTAGTTGAGTTGCGATGGCGCTCCAGGCAGATCACAAGTTAATGCAACTTTGTACAACGTCAGTCTTAAACGAAACTTAACAATGTCTTAACTAATTACTAGTATCATGTTTGCTTTAAAATGTTCATAGGTCGTGTTAATAAGGAAAATCTGAACAAAGTACGGGTAAGACGCGCGCAATTTTGAACCAGCAAAAAGGTACGTTAGGTATATTTTAAGAGATTACTTTTGAGCTGAAATTTTGTATGTATCAAGATACAGTAAGTACTAATTCAAATGATATTATAATTTCGGATAGATTAATGAACTATAATATAAACATTATTTATTAATGTATAGAGCGTAGGTGGCTCATTGGTGTGGACTGTTGCCTTCCGATATGGAGGGTGCACGTTTAAATTCCGCTATGTACCAATGTATTTTCAATTTTCGAAATTATATGTACGTCCGACGCTCTTATAGTGAGCCAATCCGCACTGGGTCCGCGTGGACGAGTAAGGCCCAAACACTATATACGGGTAGGCTCGTGCCCCTCGATGGTGACATTTAATGATGCTGATGATGATGATTGCATACATAATTATACATACTACAGTACAAATAAAGATAAGATATAGATTAAGTAAAAAAAATGGTTACTTAATATAGGTATTCAACTAAAATATTAATCATTGTTATTTCTTCGAATATAATCATAATTTTTAAGTATCTAGTGCAGAAAAATCAATTTATCTGAGGTTTATCCATCACTAATCGCGTATAAGTTATTGAGTACTTTAAGAGTTACAGCGTGAATTTTTATTAAATTTGAACACATTTTGAAATAGGAATATGAAAGAAAACCTCATTTGTAGTTACAAAAAGCAAAAAATGCAAACAAACTTAAAACGCTATAAGTATGCAAAGCCGCATTCGGTTCATTACCAAGTCAACGTCGACTTACGTCATGCTATGTTCCAAACTTAATAAACTTTAAACAATACCGGAGAAGATGCGTTGTCAGAACTTCTAAAACTTGAAGTGAAACAGGCGACCGACGAAGTTACGCCCCTATTAAGGTACACAATGTGTCTAATGTACGATAATTTAGTAACCCATACCGACACGTGTGTACGCAATATTATTAATCAAACGCGACGTCAAAGATACAAGCTCGGAAATCCAGAAATACCACACGAGATTAACAACATAAAAAGAATAGCAAACACATCGTTTATTTGAATAGTGCTCCGTAAAACAAAGGATTCCACCATAGGGTTGTGTTTCAAAGAATCGGAAAGTAAGTTAAATGGCATCAATACTTCGCTTCAAAATAGTTCGCCACAAAGAGTCCAATTTCATTAAATCAAACAAACAAACCTGGAAAGGAGGCAAAACTACACAACTACGGAACTAAGAATTAGTTTTCACATCTTCAAAGTCGACATTCCCGAGGTAAATAAATTGTTGGAATTAGAAACGGTAGCAGGCTCCCGAGTCAACTCGCAGATGATAGCAGTAATCTTTCTCCTTTGATCAGTGAATACTTCGCGACTTCCCTCGTCAATTTTTCGAAGAGGCTTTGTTCGTGCAAGTTGTTTGACCACTTCTTTCTTTGTTTCAGTTGCGGTATTTGTGAAAGAGAATCAGTTCAAGGTTGATTGACGGGATCCTCTTCAAAGTCCTGTTAATATCACCCGGTATTCGGGAATTAATAAATTGTGCCATAAAAATATAGTCTCGAGATACATTACGTCCCTTAATTTCAGTGTAAGACTTCAGTGTATTATTTTCTCCCCACATAATGTGGAACATTTTTTAAATTGAGCCATAAAGCGAATCCTTAGCGAGCAACCTGGCCAACGCTAGAGGGAATTTAATAAAGTAACGTCTATTTTATCATGAATTTATTTTCACGGAGTGTTTTGATACAATTTTTTATATTAATTCGGATAGTACTATTATAGGAAGCGACTTCGTAGTACTTTTCAATGTTCTGGAAATAGCATGTAAAAAATATCAACGTTATAAACATTTTAAATATACACGAGTATTTTTTAAATGTTGGTCAATAAGTCATAATAATGACACTTAAACTACTCTTAGTAAACTTAAACTATACTGATGAAAAGTTTAAACTTTATTATTATTTTTATCGCGTCTTAGACTTTAATAAATAAAGAAACTTTAGTTATTTATTTGGATCCGAATGTAGTTATATGGATATTTTGCATTAAAAATGGAATCGCCAATAGTGAACGTAAAAGAACAGTACTTTCAACTTAAAGACATTTAGAAAAATATCAGGGAAAAGTATTATAATGAAATCTCTATAAATAATTGTTTATTGGCGGCCAAATCGTTTGATTCTCCTAATAAGCTTGTCAAGATCGTATACAAAAAGATATACAATTTCAGATCGATTCTTGTACGGTTTCGTTTAATTTTAAACAATCTCCATTGGCTCCACAAATAAATCGACCTATTAATAGTATTAAGGAAACACCCAGGAATAGTAATGTAACTATGTTTCATAATAACCAAACTCAAGATGTTTAAGTGGGTTTGTGTGTAACAAATTAATAAACTATTTCGGGATAAAAAAATCACTTTAGGCATTTAATTAATGAGGTTTGATCCTTATTAAATCCTTATTTATAATGTTGAAAGTAAGTTAATAAGTGATTTGTAAATTATATAGTAAAATCTTTAAATCTAATTTCACAATTTCAAGAAAAAGAGATACTGATCTGAGCGTACTTGGGGTTAAACATTTAGCTCATTTGAAAAAAAAACATAAATTAATCGAATAAATATTTTGATTAAGAAAGAAGAAAGAAAGAAAGAATTGAAGTGAATTTTTCAATTCACTTTTGGAAAAAATAAAGACATCCGTCATCAGCTCATTAAACGTCCCCACCGAGGGGCACGAGCCTACCCGTATACGGTGATTAGGCCTTAGTCGTCCACGCGGGCCCCAGTGCGGGTTGGACGACTTCACACACAACCTTCAAATATCTTCGCAGGCGTGCATGAAGGTTTCCTCACGATGTTTCCTTCACCGTAAGGATGTCTTCCTTTTTAAAAATTCGAAAATACATTGGTACGTGTCGGGATTTGAACCTCAGTCCTCCGATAGGAAGGCGACAGTTCACACTACTGAGCCACCGACGCTCTAAAGACATCCATTGTGAAAGAAATACTTTGAACTATAACTACATATCATATAATAATAATTTTGTGTGTTATCAAATAATTATCTATAAAGTAATAAATTTTAAAAAAGATTGAAAAGACAAAGTGAAGTACCAATAACATGATTCGATTTGTTATAAAAGCAGTCAGCATTTCTTTTACAGAGTCGATAAAAACAAAACGGTCCACCAACGGCACTGAGGTAGCCATGAAGGGGACACTACATTGTCCCGATAAAAGATAAAGTTACTTGAAACGGTCGCGGGTTAAGTATACTTTTTCTAACACTTATGACACTTGGCTTAACCATAACACATTGAATGATATGGATAAGCCAAGTGTGAGCATATGTAGTATGCATATATTGGTAAATAAAATTTCAGAAACACATCCATAAATTAATTATCAGTTAATGCTATTTTAATGTTTAGTACATAACCAAGTCTTTAACGATTGTGATGTGTATTCCTCGTATGAATTCTTTGGTTTTTGACAGATTGTTTTCGATTTTGATTTTATTCACCCTTTATTTTTGAATAAAATAAAAAAATTCCCCTTAGTACTTTTTTAACATAATAATAAAAGGGTATCTTACTGAAGTACATATGAATATTCAGCAAATCTTAATAGTTTATGTGTAAGCAATTTTACCCTCTTACGAATCCTATTCAAATAATCGGATAGCGTATCGTTAGTGTCGAAGCAATTTTGTAATGCTGAAACATTATGTACGCAAACGTACATGTAAATATAGGTATGTTTAAAGGGTTACGCATATTTCCGTCGAAATCGTAACGATATAAAACCTCAAAAGACATAATAATATTTTATATTTTATTACCAAAGGAGAGCGTATTTTTTTAACTAATTGTTGGAATGCCTCCGACTGATATACAAACTGGAGAAAGTATTTAATAAAGTCTGGTTGATAAAGCGAATATTAATAAAGGTATATAAAATAATATTTTTTGTTTTAAATGAACTGAATAATGTTTGATTTAAATATGAATTAAGATAAAACACTAGAGGGATGTATTGACTATAAAATTGATTGATCCAAAAACGAACCTTACTTTTATGTTTAACAACCTTATTGCACTTATTCGATACGAGGAATACTATATCTTACAGTAGCCTGACACTTTATTCGCTCATTTATATACATTTACGGTGTTTCAGTGAACATATAGAAGTCACATAAAATATGTTAGCACAACGTTTAAGTTTCAATGCAGACCGTTGTCCCTCATACCGGTGCTAAAGCCGAAATTTCACAGCCGATTGCATGTTACGATTGGGGTTCCTTGGGAAGTGTCCATTGGTATTAAGTTTGTCTTTGTAAAAACCCTATAATGGTCCTATAAATATTTTTTATCTATATTCCATTGACGCAGATAAGGGTTAGAGTAGGGAAGCGGAGAAATATATTTGGTCTAGCGTTAACCCGTTTTCAAATAATAAATAATATTCTATCATTTTCCTATTAACTCGGGTTACGCAGGATAAACATATAAATATGGTGGGACTTTAACAAATAGTAAAACAGGATGAATGACAAGTTTAGTAGCATTTCACTCTGTGTTGTCTGTTATCTGTGTCGGTAGGTTCCTCAACCTCACATCATACATCCCGCCACTATATATACCTATAAAACAAACAATTTTTTGATACGAGTTAATAATAAAACAATTGCTTAAAAAATTACTTGTATACCCTATTCGTAATGTAGGTAATATAGGTGTGACAGTGCTGCCTAACTAACGAAAAGTGCAATAAGTCAGGTTTTTAGGCAAATTGACTCATACCTTTGAAAATACATTTATATACAACAATTAACAATACAATATGGAACATAGAATCAAAAGATTGATTAAAGCGCAAATAATTGGTTAATTATCTAATTTTAATAGATGTTACGTAAAAGCTCTTTAGTTCATCGAAAATTATACTAAAAAAGACGTATACGAAATTATAGACCTCATTTTTCTGATTAGAGTTAAGATCTTAAGTCAATTTGCACAAAAACCCGACTTAGTGCTCTCTTCGTTAGGAAGGCAGAGTACTAAGGACTAGGTTGAATGTTCATTAATTTTTTTAATAGTTATTATAGTCATTGGTATCAAATAAAATGGGTGACAGAAAGATATTGCATTTAAACTCGCCATCTTTACATATGAATTGTTAAACAAGTCATGGGATAAAGTATGCATGGCATAACAAATAAATAAAGCGCAGGATAAAATAGAAACATTGCGAACCAATAGGCGTATCAAACATAGCCTCGCGATCTCATTGTTTGTATCATCTGTTTGTCTTATAACAAGTAGGAGACGACGACAATACGAGTTAATACAAATACTAAGCTACGTGGCATAGACTAGTATAAAATTGATTTACCAAAGAAACATAGGTATTAGTTTTCAAAATGAATAATTAACCGTTTTCGAAATGCAATGAGTCCAAGCTAAGTAAAACATTGTCAAAAATATCTCTAAAGAATACAATATCTTATCAAACCATCAGGTCAAATTTTATTAATGACATGTCAGATGCGTTGATTATGGTGAAAAATATAATATTCGCATTTTCAAATCATAGATCATCAGAGACATCAACAATAGAAACCTTACAGTCACAACCAAGAGCTACTCGTAGGTTACATAATTTAAGCTTGTTAAAGGTTATAAAGCTAATATAAAAATACATTAAATTCACAATACTAAAAACAAAACTTAAAACAGAGTGTACAGGATGTGGTTAAACCGATAAAACAGAAGAAAGGGAAAATAAATAGAAATACGCGAGGCCCGCAACGCGAAAAATGAATCTGTCTAAACGCAAAAGGGGACAAAAGATTAATTGAAAATCGATATGGGGACATACCTTTGCGAATCTATCAAAATACATTCAGTTTGCTTTCAAACGATAACGGCACACCGAATTATACTGTCAGACGTGATTAATGTAGACTTATGACGTGCTTTATTGACTATACTCCCAAAGCTGACTGTGTAAATGACAATAAAATTCATGAGTCATCTAAAAGATCCGCTCTAGTTCATTAAATCAAAAAAGTGATTTATCTTTTACAATTAGCGGAGTGACTGCGTTTTTTTTTCGGAATTGAAACGAAGGGCCAGTTTTGGTGTGATACGGACTACTGATTTGTGTGCAAACATGCTTAGAGGGCAGTGCTTCGTGTCAAATATTAGACTATCTCTATTTAACTTCACGAAAATGCTAAAGGATGGAGTTGAGCTGAGATGTAGTGTGCGAACATAGAACTCAAGACAAGTAGTTTGTTTGTCACTAACAATACCTAATAAAGATTTCCCCATGAACTCTCAAACCAGTCAAGTAACTCAGGTCTTTAGCTGAGCTGCTTGTGTATTTATATTCTACAATCGATAGTATCAATCGAATTCAAAGCTACATCTGCTTTATATGATAGAGTTACATAGCTAGTTAAGCAACCTATAAAAAGATAGCAATACTTACATTTTAAAAAAAGTTTCATACCTTAAAATGGAATACCCGCCAAGTTCCATTGCGTGTATTCCGAAAAAAAGAACATGAACTGAGCCAATATAACGGAGCAACGTATCAATTAGTTCGATTTCACGCTTTTTTTACAAATTCGCAGCCATTTACACAGTCTTTATTTGAAAACCATTAGCCCAGTGGGTGGTTCGCATCATTGGCAAATGAATGGCTGTCTTTCACAAACCCACTGAGGGTCGAGTGTGAATCGGATACATTGAATACACTTTTACCCTCGTAATATTCACATGGGATCACGGGTTCTGAAAAATCTGTTCCTGATTTGTAATGATAAAGAGATCTAATTAGAATACCGTATTTTACGCGGTCATTTATTCGACGTTGAACAGACTGCTGTGATTTAACCTTTAAGTGATTGATGAAATGTTTTTGACATGGCATTCTCGTAAACAACATTTTCATGTCAATTTTATCTGATAAGTATAAAATATAAATGAAATATGTGTAAAAATGATTGAGTGATTTTAATTTATTTCTAATACCTAGTGACTTTAACCTTTTAACGATTTCCTGACAGTTACGATATCAAAAACTATGGATATGTATATATGTAAACCTCGAATTAACTAATCATTTTGATTCCGCTGTAAATCGTTTCAAAAAATATTTTTCTAGAACGTCCGTCAACTTACTTTACTTTCCACTTGACTACCGCAACTAATCTAGGCTTAGACCATACCAAAGCAAATTCGGTTAAAATGAGGGAGTCAGGGAATATTTTTTTATCTAACCAGACACGAGTACAATTACCCAGTGTACCTTACGAATTTTTAATTAGTACCGTCCGATACAAAACCACAAAGGTCACAATCAAGGGCGGGCACAGCACTAAATCAAAACAAACTTCCACTCGGATCCCTTTTACCAACTTTCTAAATAACGGCGAACAATCTTTTTCATTAAAAATCTCCATGAGCCCGATTATTAGGGAAGTAAAACGCCTCCGGTTGGCCGGACCCTAGTTCGGGAATACGCTCAAGATTTGGCGGGGTCAAACTTGGGAATGTTAACAGATAATTACCGGCAAGTTTCAGCTAGCACGAGACATTTAACAGATGCTTTCGGAGCGCGCGCCCGCGAGCGCACGATGAATGCTAATGAGCACCCGAGCCGCCACAATACCCCATTTTATTATTATAACAATAAGCTCCTATTTCGCTTGACGCACACCCGGCGCCGGGCTTTCGGTAGGCTCCCGTTAACACATTCGGACTCGTGTCTAAGGTTAATTAGATTAGTATCCAACAATGCTGTTATAGAAAAACAGATTTACGTCATGCAGATTTGAGGCGGAGGGGAGCGCGAGTAACGATGGTGAAAATTGCGTTAACGGAGGCGTTCGTAAAATAAATGCTAACATTTTCACTCTGCCTTTCTCAAAGGATCCGCGTCTGGTGATTATTTTTTCTCCGATTTTAGACTGTATCTTTTGGGTGTGTAAAGCAACAATTCTTTGCGATGTCACGTTTTAATCAATTTACATTCGACCGTAAATATAACACTGCTTGTTTTTCATAGTTAAAAACTACAAGAGGCTAGCATAGCGTTCTAACTAGAAAAGGCCTTCAATTCCACTTTTGGGCTTTCAAAAATGATTTTAATATAATCGACAATAAAACAAAATATTTTTAAGTTATTTCTTTTTTAGGATAGCAAGATACATATTAAACAATTATGCCATACGAGTCAGGAATCAGTTTCTGAGTTACAATAATACACATTTACAAATTTAAAGCCATACTATAGCAATGCAAAGGTTCTACAGTTTTAAAAACATCATAACTTGAATCAGTTATCAAGTTGTTTCTAGCAAAAGATGTAGACCTAGCCTAGTTGATGCATAATATACTCGTCAATTATCATCATGCCCGAGGCATCCCTGCCATTAAGCCGTTGCATTTTCTCAACACATGAAGTAACTGATGAAGTAATTAAACTAAACTACCCCAGTGCTTTTGCAATGTCTTCTGCATCAAGTTGACAGCAATTTACATGAGTTGTTACTGACATCCTTCCGGCTCACGGGCCAATTAATTTTACGCGGAAACGGATATACGAAGCCGGAATCTCACGTGTAATTTACTAGTGTAGTTCTCAGTGAAGGGTTTAGCGATGATTATTTTACCGCTAAATGAGGTTGGTGCTTATACTGTCATTGAAACTGGCCATCACTATGCAAGATATTAATGGAAACAAAAAAAACAATATTCCTGGAATTGCTGCCAGTCAAGTTGGACGTCTTTATGAGCAAAAAAGTAAAAATGAAATTTGCTTGAAAACAGAGAATAATGTAACAAATTATTTATTATTTCCAAGGGTAAGGAAATGATAAAACCAAGGTTTCAAAGAGAAACTCATTTGGATGATTAAATTAAATCCCAACATTTGGCGATAACTGTAAAGGGAGGGCTAGGTTTTAGAAACAATTAACATCAAATTACTTTAGATTATACTTACATTTAAGGGCTGATATCACACAAAAAAACTAGAAAATGTTCGTCAAAACAAAGCAATTTACAGCACATTTTGAATTACAAAAAAACAACATTCCAAAACAAAGCGTACGCCATTAAATTTCTAATGTCAAACGTTTCATTAACAACCCCTTCGCACCTGAGGGTGTTGTACCCAACGAAAAAACCCTTCAAAGGTCACACCTAGTTAATGTGGTAAATGCTAATTAATGCAACGCAGGAAGCGGAAGGGCAACGGGTCGCGTCATTAGATGCATAATGCATCGCGTACGCATGCGCCGCGTTACGTGGGACATCGCGACGCAAGACGATGATGTCACACGTACGATGATTCGAATTACGAACGTGGTCGGATCGTGACGTCACGTGCGGTTTGTTTTTATTTCTATTCTCTCGGTACTTGCCAGTCCGATGCGAAATTATTCTAAAGAATATAGCAAAATATATCTCTTATTTTTTATTTGTTTATATAAATACAATGATAATAATACATCGATGTTCTTAGTGGATTTGTTATTTTTGTATCTTGGCATGTTTTAATGTGATTGTATTAAAATGCAATCAATTTATAAATGTTTCCTTTTTTTTCTTCATTTCTATATATACTTAAGTGATATAAAGCGTTTAAATCGATTTTTTGTAAATATTAAATCTTGATATCCAAAAGGTAACACATATTTCTTTAGAATTATCCTTTTAGAAATTTTAGAAGCACTAGCCACGTCACTAATTGTGTTCTTAAATTTGGATTGGTATCTCTATTGTAACCTCTGATACACGAAAAGCGTTAACATCCCATACGTGTCGTAATTAGCTTAAAATGTTTGGTCTAAAAACTGTACAATTTCGCATAGTCAAAAATAAATAAAACTTACTAATTCCTTGCTTACCATTTGTTACTTTGACGTAAATCTAGTTTACATTACTATCGTGATCCGGAACACATCTAACGCTTGCCAAAGCAAATGCTACTTCAATAACAAAACACTGTCTAAACAAATCCGAAGGTGGCCGACCCCGGGCGTCAGTATTCGCACATTAACTAGGATTCAAGTCTTGGTAGATAAAGAATGACTTGTATAAGCACCGGTTGTCTGGTGTATCTCACTCGGCGGTTGCTATCGAACTAAATCACAAGGTACTGGCTGGAGAATTATTTTCAGAAGAAACTTTTTTAACGGCGTGATTAATGCTCGCGGTTTGCCGAGTACAGGTGTTCTTAGTGACCAATTGCGTGGATTTTAATTCAAAGATATCGATACTTTTTTAACTTCACTATTATCGAATATACAAAATTATGTATTCGAAAATTGAACTGAAAATCAACTGAAAAACCATTGGTGAATATAACTTATTTTTTACGATTTTCAATATTTCTAAATACTTACGTAAAAAAATAAACGACGTAAAAAACGAGTAATTACCATTAAGTGCATTATGGAAAAATTTAACTATAATATCGCTTACCACACAGACATATTTTCTCGCATAATATTATTCAATTTAAAAGGAGCGTGTAGACTCTATGCGCGACTCTAAATCAGGTAACTAGCTTGTATTTAAACAAGTACCCACCCATTTAAGAAGCCTACTCATTGTATACATAACTATAAAATGGTTACAAGTCAGGGATAAAACTTCCTTAACATTCTGTTTTTTTTGTATTCTCTTATACAAGTATGTTGTCTGTACCAGTATAATAATATTATCATCATATAACGGCGCCCTGCAGGGCCATCCCACACAGAAAACCTAGAGAGATATTATATTATACAATAAATATTATAATTGTACTGGCATTACTCTGCATAAGACTAAAACATATTGGAAACCCATCTCGTGCCCGTAATTACAATCATAACTCAAGCTCTGTACTTTTTAATCCCTAATCCGCCGTTACTCACGGTTGGGATCACCTCACCAGAATGCAATTTACAATAAATTATGTAGATATTAATAAGTAGAAAGGTTAAGGGTTGGAATAATGGCCCGACCGTTCATCGTTCGATAAATTGCGAATGGAGACACACTGTAGTAAGATTACGTGCTTCAATATCCGGCGAGAGTAGACGACTAGAGAAGGTCTATTATCAGGCGTGATGGAACAGAAACTTCAGTCTTGTGCACACTGGCAATATGGTGTAAGAGGAATGTTTTTAAAAATTTAGTGTTCCACAACTGGCTTGCGGCTTGTTTTTCTTTTTCTTATAATTGGAACGACATTTTTGAATTTTGAACAAAGGATGTTAAGATGTTGATTTTTCTAAGAAAGAACGTTTTTATATTTGTGTAAAACAAAAACGTTCCTTTTTAATATTTTTTCTTAATAAAAGGTATTGGTACATTACTTTAAGCGATACCTTTATTATTTTTTCTCTGAGCCACACTAAATAATGAAGAAAACCTGCCCATAATATTTGTAAGAAGTTACCACTAACCAACTACACGAAGTATATTAGTGCATGAAGAACATTTCGTGTGGAAAGTTTCTTGTAAAATTCAATGATGAGGAAATCGCTGTAATTTGTGAACCTATTGGTAACGGGCAAATGAACAATACCCGTTTTATATTGCGTAACCCTTCCGTGAAAGTATTTGTGCAACGCACTCGATTCCTTGAATTAGTTTAATTGTATTTCATATACACGTGTAAAGCAACTGTCACAATGACGTTATTTTCAAAACCAATCAAGATCTATTTTTGAAAACTTAGGGATATTGGGGTGAATCGACCTATAAATTGTTAAATTTCGTTCACTTAGCATATAACGTGTCATAGCAGATAATGACCCATTAAATTTTGAAGACATTTGCTGTGAAGACGTATAATATAATCAGAGAAAAAGTAGCGGATTCGATGTAATCGATCTTCAGAAAGTAGCCAGTTCACACAGCTTTGATGCCTTTCAAAGGTCAAGGAAACATTTGTTGGTTACCCAACCTTCCATTATGATATTTGCTTTACACAATCGTCAAGCGAGCGCTATGCCACCAAGCTACCCAGAAAATTAAAATGTAACAAAACTGCTGGATTCATAACATGTGTCTACTTACACCATAATTTTTTATTTAACCAATCCGAGCACCACACGAAATCAAATAAAAAACCATTTTTCTCTCGTCAAACAAAGCGAGTGGTCTCAAACATTTTCGAAAGTAAATAAAGAGCAGTAGCCCAAGGAGAGTTGGCAAACAAAATTAAATTATTGTTTAGAAGGAAAATATTTGCCGCGGCGACATTGCCTCTTTGCTCAGATAAATGTTATTTTTCATAATTGTTAATAATATTTATTAAACAACAAATACTCTGGTTAAGACTCTAACTTAGCTTTCTCTATATTTTTTCTGTTCAGTACTTAAACGGAGAAAAGGTTATTTTCTTCAAAAGAGATAATGGTGGATCTCATCATTGTTAGATAATTTGTTACTAAAGGAGGTTATTATTGTTTTTTGTTATGATTGTTTATTACTATTTTAAATATACATTGTTATTATATTCATAATGTGATTGTTGAACTATGGCTGTATGTTAATGAACTTCTTGCGCATGTTTTCAAGAAATAAAAAATGGCGCGAATAAGTTTGTTTTACCGCCAACACAGAATGTTAATATTATATTGAATTTAAGTTTGTGCCGGTGGGTTCTTTTTCTTGCTAATAAACAAGATTTTTCTAGTATTTCACAAGTTTTATTGCAATTTCATCTTTAAAAACCCCATAAAAACTATTATCATGATGATGATGAAATCCACCATTATCATAGTTATTAAGGTTTTTATAATGAAAATTTTCAACTTATGAGAATCCGTGCATTTAAATTGATGTTAAAAGGCTCTTAATTTAAGTAACAGGATTTCCCTATAAAATTGAATCAAACAAAATGTCTTCGGGTAATATTTTCTCATGCATTAAATGCTTCGAACATTATTGTGAACATTTGCGTATTGGCATTTTACGTATTTTTAAATAAATAATACAATTCGGCAATAAATAGACTACGTAGCTACTAAAGTTTTCAACTGCACCTTTTACTTTTCGACTATTATGCAAGATTTGATCCATAAATAACAACATGTATTATAAAGATTTAATCTTTGAAACACTTTTTGAAATGAGCGTATAACATCGATACAAAATGATTCACAAGACTACGTTCTTCTGAGACATTTTGAATTGATGCCACGCAAGCAGCTTCCCAATCGATGTTGTGCGCGTGACTTTAAGGGCCGCCTGCCACTTAACATTATTAGTAACTTTTGATGACTCCAGATATAACAACTCAAATTAATCGTGGCCCATTTACCTTACCGATCCCGATCCGATGTACAAATATTAATAGAAAGGAATTGCTTCATCTATTTAACATTAATTACTCAGTGTGTATAACAGATTAACGCCAATTTCAGAGGCTATCGGTCGAACGAGACCGAACTGCAGATTTCGAATATCCAAGCTTAATCCTCACTTAACACTATTATAAAGACCACGTAAATTTATTCAGTGCGGATCGCTAATAAAACAGGCGATAGCTGGGTAAGTCGGATCGCTCTTGTTTGCGGAAGAATCGACTTTGCGGTTATTGGATTAGGAATTATTATCGTACGCTGTTGGAGCCGGTAAGTGCAGAATAAGATACATAGCTGATTGACAGAAGTCACGTTGTGCGTGGTATTAGAGGGATCGGAAACTTAAACTGACAGTTTCCGAGTTGAATGGCTCGGATGACAGAGATTGCAAACTGACGGAAAGTGGGCCTTTGATCTTCATAAACAGCTAATTGATGGAGTTTTGGGGTAGCTTATCCTGGCATGTTGACGTTTATGAGTCATTCGTAACAAAAATCATTGTTTTGATATAGAGAAGGCGTTTTTTATTTTAAGACTACTGATTAAGTTGTTGACTATACATACCAGTGTATTTTATTGGTACAAGTTTTAATTGAACAGAGTTACCCTTAAGAAGTTTTAATTATAATTCCATTTCTGAATATAGTTCACAGACAGTATTATGTTGATAGTACTAACACAAAAAGCCCAACTTTATAATACGGTAATTATAAAACAAAGGGAATATTAAGGCCGTTACAAATTTATAACAGAACAGGTAACTCTGTTGGAACGTTTCGATACTAAGTATTCGAGACATGATTCTGCGTTCGCACAGTTAACGGGCGACTAAACGCCTCAGACGAGTTGTTAATTCAACTAATTAATTGTTTGAATACCCGAAATGTACAGAGAATTGACGAATTATTCGGCGTTGATTAGAAATACATTATGTAGCCGTTAGCGATATAACCAGACTCATTACTTTGATCAATGTTAACGGTGTGTTTTATACATTGTCATTTATTATTTTAATAGCGGGTAAATTAAATTATTGCATTCGAATATGTGAATTTGTAATTTGGTATTGTATTTTACATAATAATTTATTAAATACGGTGGTAATTTTACAAGCCAGTAAGCAGATGGACTATATTTTTTTAATTACTAATTTATTAGTAAGCTCTCAATGTAAGATACCATATCCTGTTAAGCTGATCCATGGAGTATTGGTAGGATCGTTGTTCGGCAGATAACACCATTGGTCTGTAAGGATACCTCGAAATATACTATACTTATGCACAATTAATTATGATCAAAAGCAATTGTTAGAAAAACACTGAAGCTGAGGCTTATTTTTAAATCAGTTAATATAAATTAGTCTTTATTTTTTCAACACAAAAATAAAGATATCAAACACTTCTGCAAATAAAAATACATATTGTTGGATGTATTCACGTATCGGAAAAAAAATAAATACTATTTTCTTTTACAATATGTAACTAAAAGTTTTCCCTTACTATTTTCGAATCCTCCAAATGGAATAGCGCATAACAGCCATCGTGCGTTCATTTGATTTTGAAAATCGAACAAAACATTGTTCGATATACCAAAGAGTATAAAACATAAAATAATACTCATGAAAAGATACGTAACCATTGCTATCGGAGTCTGTGCGTAATATTGGACAGGTGTTCTATGAGCTATGCGCTCGTAAAAACAACTACATGCGGATTTATTATTTAAAGTACTCGGCACATTGTTGCCGCCGCTCGTTTATATTCGAATAGATAGTGGGAAAACTATTCGCTCCACTTTTATTTAGCAAACGGCCTATGCGTTAAAATTATTTGTCTTTGTTTTGTTTCCCATTTGAGGATTGTTGGTTGAATATTTACAGTTGTTGAGAGTGCTATTTCATATGATATAAGATTTAATTCATATGAAATGGTGAGGTATGATCGGTTATTCGGATGAGTGAACAAAATATATATGCTTGAGAGACCCATACTTTTAAAGGCAATATAGCTATGTATTTGGAGAAAAGATGTTACAATTAAATATGGATGGTATACCTAACTAAACAGTTATTAATAAAATACCTTCTTTTAATAAAACTAAACGAGTATAAGAAAACAACTACAACAAACACCGGTAAATTGTAAACGACAATATTCGTTACAACAATTTTCCCTAATGGAAATGCCATCTAATGCGTGTCTTCCTACTGATCGATATGCCCGTGCTAACATCAGGGCAAAATCGTTAACTACGCCCCGGATTAGTGTCACGATGTAGGGGAATTAAACAGAATCGGGTATAAATCGAGCGGCTGTAGGTGCAAGGTGATAACTGTACAAAGCCCTCTGATCACACGTGTAAGCCCAACTTCAACACAAACTTAAATCGCGCGACCGGCACAGACAGAGGTTGGCACAGAGGGTCCGTGATGTTTGTTTTGCCTACTCGCTTCTAAACGGTTTGTAAATAGCAAATTAGTAGAATGATGTATAAACGTTTAGAATTTTAACTTCCAAAAATAATGAAAATACGGTTTATAAAAAATGCTATTTCTTTCTTTTGTGGTCAACAGTTAGAAATAACTTCATCTTTTGTAGTATATACAGCTTTAACATTTAAATGATGTAATTAACATAAGAAACTTTGTTATAACATGGACGTTTCGGATTAATGAATTCTAGAAACACCAACTTTAAAACCTTATATTTAGTTAGAATCTCGGAAGTTCATGAATTTGAATAGATTTTGTGTGTTTAATATTGTGTAAAATCATACAGATTGGATTTTAACCAAATATTTTCAGAAAGAATTGTATAAAAATGCTTTCATTATTTCAGTATCAGAAATATCAAGCCTGTGCGAAATATTGACAGTATTTTGTAGATCTTTTGATAAATAATAT
This sequence comes from Leucinodes orbonalis, assembly GCA_019425675.1. NCBI lineage: Eukaryota > Metazoa > Arthropoda > Insecta > Lepidoptera > Crambidae > Leucinodes > Leucinodes orbonalis. Next base: position 102,993 of record PQWD01004826.1, on the reverse strand, counting down.
AAATAACAAATTGCATATTACTAACATTGTTACATTTGAGCCATGAAAAAGAAACAATCCATAGCCTCGAAATAAACGGCAACATTTCTTAAAGCCTATCTACCAGTATGATTGGGTTTTATAGATTTTACTTACTTTTCAATGGCTCTTATGGAATGTAATATTATTATTTTCATTTTTCGATTTAAATTACCAAATAAGTTTCTTTTCTTAGTAAATTATCTTTTTTCAACTGTGATTAACCGAAGGGGTCGTTGTAGAGCACTAGAATACATACATTGACGACCATGAAATAAACCATTTTTTCAACATCGAAACAAACGTCAAATGTAGTAGAGCACCAATTTAGAAATTCTACCACAATTGGTTATAATAATTAGTCATTGACAATGGAAAACGATACGAGGAGTGACTGCTGAGTTTTTTGTTGGATTCTTCTCAGTGGACAACAACAGTCCAACCAGTGGTAGAATCAAATTTGACATTCATAAATGTTCTTTATGGACCCAAATTGAATAAATATATTTTCATTTTCGATAATGGTACTTTTTAAACAGTAGAATACCATATACGTATGCAAAAATACTACTGAGACACAACAAAAATGCGCCCATGCTGCATTTTGAAATTAGCATGGTCCCTGTATTGTTACCTATTCTTTGCGGAAGGGTTTCGCGTATGCTTGCAACTTACTTATCGTCTACCGCCAATTGTTTGGTTAGGTAATAGCCACTGACCCAGGCGACGCAGGACCATTCGCAGTATGGTAATTACCTATTAAATTTAACGATCAAATTAATTAATTTGTATAAGCTTTCCGTTTCACTAAATACCGTTAATTGGGTATTGTTTAATTATTGCAAAACTGAGTCGATCATAATAGCTTTTGAACGTTTGAACGGATAATAATTTATAGATGAGAGCAAGAAATGTTCGAGGTAACGTATTTTTAGATTTATTGATAATATTTTTATATATTTTTTTTTATATAAGAATGTAATATACGGTCTCGAGTTCAGGGTTTCTGTTACGTAAAGTATTTACAGGTCAGTAGACCTGTTATGATCTGCTAAACAACTAACAAGGTTGAGTGGGGTTACCGGCCATCTCTTAAAACAGTATTACTGTAATGTACGTCAGCATTTTCGTACCAGAAATGCGAAGTAATATTATTGTAACACATTTTAATAGATGTTGGAAAGCCCCCAAGTCTTCTATTGACCAGCGAGGCGGATAATCCCTAACCCTTACACCCGTAGGACTGGTAAAACAATTTTAGGAAGCATCATAGCATTTGTTAGTACGATATTTTAAGGTTAAACAGAAGGTTTCAATTGTTTTTCTGAATATCTATTTTACGTTTCAAAAGAATAATATTCAAGGTGTTGAGAAAGAGAGAAGATTCACTTTACTAAAATCAAAAATAACTTTTAATAATACTACTTTAGACATACAACGTCCACTATGATTCGGACCGTAGGTGGCTCGCCACGCTTGTTTATGTACGAGTATGCTGGGACGTGAGTTTTTTTACGTTACGCATTAGATATAAATAAAACCATAAATGAAAATTTTTATTCATGTTTTAAACATACCATTTGCATGGCTGTTAACTCATAGGGTGGTTTCCACACCAATCACTATGTTGCCATTGAATTAAATATATTTTTCAAACGCCTAGCTAATACACTCCATGTAAACACGGCAGGCGCGGGGCCCGGCAACAATTTGTCACCCAAACCAAAAATGACGTACACGAAATAAAAACATTTACGACACGTCGAAACAAAGACATGAAACGGAACGTAAAATCGATATTTTGATGTTTTCGGTTTATCTAGGTGTTTTATCATGTCCGCACCGGGCTTTCAGTAAAAATGTGATAACACGCTACCGATCCTAGATATCGAGCACGGGACCCACTAAAAAGCTAATGCGTTTTAATAATAAGTTAGTTGTCAAATTACTACAACAGACAAGCACTTGTGCCACATAATTTGTACACTTAATGTCTGTGTTTAGAGACGAAAGTCGTTTGGCGTGTAGGTGTCATCTGTATCGTATAATTTTTTAAATCCTCTATTGTTTCGCTTTCTGTCGTGTCTTTTTTAAATTTTAGGCTGTTAAGCGATTTACAATGTAAAATTGCTGTTATGTATTTAATGACTGAGGTGTGTCAAGTAAACCTTTTTTTTATGATAGAGGTGTGACAAATTATGGCACGCTTAACATACTTTCTCGGCCATAGAGGTTTGCCAAAATACGTCACTACGCTAAGATCCGGAGATTCTTAGGCTTTGAAAGGCTGGCTGGTCTACCCTACAACGAGTTTGGTTTTGACTTTCCCATAAAATATTTGTTCGGCAACGCCGGACGGGATGAATTTCTGTACATATTTTTAACGTACATACGGTATTTACCTGTATGATACTTGTAGTTTTGATTTCGATGCATATATTTTTTTACGAACAAAGTTATACATATACTTAAGCATGAAGCGCCCATCAAGGTAAAGCTTTTTGAACAAATTAGGGCTAAATTGCGCTGTATGGATGAACGTACATAAATGATCTATTTAGACGAACCATTTGGTGTTGCGATTTGCGGTTGAGAGGTCGACTGGAACACCAAGGGTTCCGGGTTCGATCCCCGGGCAGTACAAACATTTGTGTGCATGAACATGTCTGTTTGTAATGGTCTGGTCTGTTTTCTATGTATGTATTTACAAAAAAAAATTATATAAGTATGTTTATCCGTTGTTTAGTACCCATAACACAGGCTTCACGCTTAACTTGGGACTAGATGGCGCTGTGTGAATGTCAGTGGATATTTATTTATTATTATTTATTTATTTTTAAAAATGTGTTGAACCACGGTAACAATAAAAATCTCAGTGATATGAATAATTAAACAACGCCATCGATAGCGATATGGGCTCAGCATAAGCGACACCTGCGACGATTAATGCCCGCCGCGCACCGCACTTTCATTACGCTTTACGTATCGATACATCGGATGGAATCGATTCCACGTGTTTTATTGCCTATATATGGAATGTGGGATTCGATGTGCGGGAACGACGCTTTCTTTTTTTAATTTCCAACGCAATTGATGGATTAAGTCGAATAGTGGTGAAAAAAGTATCTACCTGTAGTTTTTTTTTAAATTGTCCTGTTTCCAACTACCTTTATGATATTTTTATATTCATATAGTAACTATATACCTGTTATTTAATCAAAAAGATGAGCATGCTTATCCAGTTGATGCCTATTCATTATTTTTTTGTAAAGCTCAAGTTGTAGAGGTAAGAAAACAGACCCGCATGCATCTTTTTTAAACTGACTCTTATAGTGTTAATTAATGTTAGCTATATGTATAAAATAAAGATAGAAAAATAAAATTTTAAAGGATGTATCAGATAATGGAGTACTAACATTACTAGTCTCTAATGATCATAACTTATAACGTTAGTCTTATAGATATTATAGGTATTTTCCGAGATCTCATGTTTGGTACCTATATTTCGAAGTATCTAAGAAGAACGTACTTTTTAAATGCGGTTTGGAATATTATTTACATATCACTCTCTCCGGTCTCAGATACAGATCATAGATATATATGCATACTCTCTCCGGTCTTAGATACGAGTATATATGCAAACTTTGATTGATATTCTTGTCACTTACTTGATTATGTAAACTTAGTCATACGGCGTCTACTTTTATTCTATTCACACAAATGTTTACCATACATTAACGTCAGTAAAGTGAGTGCCCCTAAATAATATATAGTCCTATGCAGAATAAGAGCAAAGTGAACCCAAGATATGGTCTAACACCCATTGTTATTAAAACAATGATGAAATGCTATTTGAAAAATAGATTTCAGAATCAGAACGGCCCAAATCGAAAGAAAACTTCCTCTTTGGCAATAACATAGGAAAGACGTCGCGATCCCTCACACTTTTAGCCGTAAGTAATTTGGGACCATACAACTCGTTACCCTCGGCCAGTTCACTAATCTCAAAGTCCCAGAGGTGAGGGAGACTTCGGGTGTCTACTGACCCTTGATTACCCTCTTCAAAATAGTGATTTTCACACTAACGGGCGATGGTTTGGTATTGTATATATAGTGGAAGCGATTGTTAAATACAAAATATTCGCTGTTACTCAATAATACATATTTTTAAAGAAAAATAATCAAGCCGTAATCATTATATTATAATTGTTATAAATATAAATATTTTTTGTATCACAAAACCAGATACAAAAGTACTGTATTTGTGTTTGATATAGACAACGACAAGAAAAGTTGTGCGCGTGACAAGATGGTCATAACACTCATTTTCAAATATTTTTTTTGATTAAAAAAATACTGCTACATTACTAGTTTCAATATTAGAGTTGGGCAAAAATCGTCACTTTCAGTCCTAGCAGGAAATTTGCATCACAAACCAAATATGGTTTATAATATTTTTATTTGGTAATATATAATTAAAAATCTATTCTAAAGCGTTGTTATGTAAGTCCGACGAAAAGCGTTTCCTTAAAAGTTCAATTGCATGAAATTATTTAATCAATGACCATGAATATACGGAACCATACTAGCAAAAGTTGATCTGCATTTGCCCCGTTTTTCCACTTGACCTGGTAGCATATAATCATCGATCCTGACCCATGGTTCGCAATGGTTGCCGTTTAAGTGATGCCATACATTATGTGTTACAATATCTCTCTGGCTTTTGCATAAATCATATTTTGTCACTTTGATTGAGTTGATTTTCATACTGGATACGTTTCCGATTACTGACTACAAGACGTATTTTGTGGAAATGAGGATTATTGTTGGTGACAACTATCGTAGAAGATAGTATAAAAATAGGATATAAAAAAGTAAACATAGCTTTCGCAGCACTCGAGAGAATACCGTTTGATTAACCATCCGATAGAACAGAATAGAATATTTTTTTATTTGTGAAACAAAGGTTATAACATCGTATAGATGACAGAATTGTGTGATAAGTCTTACTAAATTTCCACCTTTGTTAAGGTATACAAATATAATCACGTGATTTACTCATAGATTAACAATTAATAATGAAATCAATAAATAGAATGAAAAAAAAAACAAATATTAATTCAAAAGATGACTATACCGATGACTGGTAACTACTATGGATGCTTTATTTATACGATCAGCAGTGAGGCTTAATATCCGTATTATTATCCAACCAGAGAGTTCCAAATATAATATGTAAAAATATTATCCTACAATCTAGTATGTGTGATAAAATGTAACATAATAAAACCCGAAAATCACACGACCAACTCGCAAAGGAGTAACCCAAACACGTAGCAAGTTCTCCACAGAGCTTGTTGTCAATAAATCTACGCGAGCGCCCGTAACATACTCTAAAGTTAACAGATAAAAAGTTAGTTGGTTCGTCCTTCCCGGGTTCGATTACATAAGACCCCAACTTCGTCTATTACTCCCTACTTAACGGTACAAATTTAGGCGCCCCCTATTAAAACACTGTTGCCAAATACCCACGTGTAATTTACGCGAGTGCGGTTTACAGCGCTGCTTTCTTGGGATAAGAAGAGTGTAACACATTAATTGCGTTTTTAGTTTTAAAATACTTGGTTTAGGGTTCTTGAACACTTCAGGCGTAATATTTGTTTTACTTATTTTCAAATTTACTTATCTCATTGCTGAAAAGAAACACAATTAATGGAATGTATCTAATATTGAAAGACTTCATTCTAAAAAATATACATTTCAGACTTCGGTGACTATAATATAGTTTACAAGTATATTACCTCCTCGAAAACTCAAAATTGTATGAGCCCGTTAGTTGCATATACAAGGTCTGCTGCAGACAAACACACCTTGTGCCAGTATAAATCTCAGACCGAATCAGTACGATTTATAAGCAACCGGTGATTTGTTTAAGAATTCCACCGGGGATACTCGTGTTTGATTAGAACGGGGAGCGAGCCTGATGTTTTGCGTTTGTAATTTTCGTGAGTAACAAGCACGCCGTCCAAGTGAGCGATTGTTACATTGCTATGCAATCTATACCTAATTTGGACGGTTAAATTTAGCCTACTTTTTAAATATAGAACAATATATCAAAAAAATCTCGTGAAAAATTGTTCACAAGACTCAATCGGAACTTAAGATTGGAACATTTTATATTACCATTGCTATGCTGGACAAAACTGTATCTACAGAAGAAAGTGATAAACTTAATAGCGATATGATGGAATTTAGAGGTAGAGACTACAGTGAAGAAAACTACTATGTCACGGGATTTTATTTAATATTTAAATTATAACCTAGACGACTCGACATTGCTCCTACAATATAGACGACTGAAAAATACTGTTATTTTGTAAGGACTTTTTAGTTTTTTTTACGGGCCTATTTTTTTTACTTAAGACACAATCACAAACGAAATGTAAAGCTTAACAATATAATTACATAAATTCGTACAGAACGCACGTTTTCCTTCTCTGAATTATTTTTTAACATTAGCTAACAGCATTTCGGGGAACATAACTTTTCACTCCACCACACCTGAGGACTGTGGCATTATAGTCTCTCATGCGACGAAATAACGATCCTAATATAACACAACAAAGTTCAATTCACCCCAGCCATGGTGTAAGTGAAATAATCTATAATTTCAAAGTTGTATCCTTTGGGACTAAATTCACAACTAAAGTACAACTTGCTAAGAGAATTTATGATGAACATACTTATGTAGGTGTATTAATAGGCCTACAAGATTAAGCAAGATTCGGGTCAACCTAATTACACCAAATAATTTGATCTCATGTTAACTGTTTGGCACTTATGGTGAATAATCACTCAGGGAACCTAGTCACGAGCTAAGTGAGGACACATAGTGTGAGGACTTAAACTAATATATACTCGCGTGCAAGTAAATCGACTCAAGCCTCAAGTGCGCATAAAAAGTGATATAACAAAAAATGACTTATTTTACCTCTATATAATGTTTTACATAATTAAAGCCTAGTAATTAGGCTTTCAAATGGTAGCATAATATCAGTAATTTAAATAAACACTTGTACTTAGAATGCAACTGAACGCAACCTCCCGTAAACTGCTCTGCGCTCTATTCACAACTTGCGCGACACAACCCCCTATAAAACCCCTGTAATCGTTTTTTTCTTATCAGTCGCTCATTAGACGTTGACCTGAACACATCTCTGCAAATTAAAGCCGTCATTTGAAGAAAATTATGGATACAACACCTGAAGAAGCCGCTCAAGTCGTTGCCCTGTTGCAAGAAGGGTTGAACCAGCGAGAAGTCGCTCGTCGTTTGAATATGAGTCAGTCCGCTGTCTCGAGAGTATACAGAAGGTTTCAAGAGACTGGTGCCTTCACTCGGAGGCCTAATACCAGCCGACGCCGGTGCACCTCGGAGCGTGACGACCGGTTTTTGGTCTCGACCTCTCTCCGAAATCGACACCTTACCGGCGTAGATGTGCAGCAGGAGCTACGTCAAGTTCGCGGGGTGACTGTCAGTCAGTGGACAGTTAGAAGAAGGTTGAAAGAAGCTAACCTTACTCCGAAAAGACCCGCTACAGGCCCGAAGTTGACCACAGCTCATCGTCAAGCACGCCTTCACTTTGCTCGAGAACATTTGGATTGGAGCATAGAGCAATGGCAGTCAGTCCTGTTCACAGATGAGACGAGGATGTGTCTCCATGGCAGCGACAGGAGAGGTCGGGTATACCGTCGTCCCGGTGAACGGTTTTCACAGTGCTGCTTTGTGGAAACCGTTGCATATGGTGGCGGATCTTGCATGATGTGGGCTGGAATTTCCTTAGAAGGCAAAACGGACCTTGTTTTCGTTCCTGGGGGAGGACGGGGAGGAGGTCTGACCAGTGATCGTTACATTGAAAATGTTCTACTGGATCAAGTTGTCCCTTATCTTGATGCATGACAATGCCCGATGTCACACTGCTCGGGCCACACGTGATTTCCTGAACGAAGTTGGAATTCACACTATGCATTGGCCAGCGCTCAGCCCCGATTTAAATCCCATTGAGCACATATGGGACGAGCTCAAAAGGAAAGTTAGAGCGAGGAATCCAGCTCCGACAAACATCAATGAGCTCAAGACTGCGTTGGTAGAAGAGTGGGGTCGAATACCACAATCATCCATTAAAAAGTTGATAAGGTCGATGAAGAATCGCATGAGAGCAGTGATCAGAGCTAGAGGAGGGAATACCAAATATTGACACGAATATTTTTTTTATCTTACGCACATTTTGTTTCATTTAAACACAATAACCCCATACTGTGAAATTGTATGAATTTTCAACATTTTTTACATTATCATTAGCATTAACCTTTTTTACTAAACTACTGAATCGATTTTCATGCAACTTACACCATTTAAAGCTCAATTACTAGGCTTTAATTATGTAAAACATTATATAGAGGTATAATAAAGCATTTTTTAGTTATATCACTTGTTATGCTACTTGAGGCTTGAGTCATTTACTTGCACGCGAGTGTATATAACAAAGGATGTTAAGCAAATTATTCTGTTTTTTTTTTAATTGCAAGTTGATACAAACATGCCAATATTTCCAGTATGAGGAAAATCGTGATAATATATATTATATTTAAAATTATATCTATTTTTCCCAAAAACGTTATATTATTATTAGCTATTTTTGCGGTTGTCATCCAGAGCTTCACTAAACTCCTGGTATGATTCCAGTACGTCAGTATATAATATGCTGAATATAGGCAAATTTGGCTGTATTTAAAAAAATATTGAAGAGGAGGCAAACGAGCATACTATTCTCCTGATGGTAAGCCACACCACCGCCCATGGCATTCGCAAGACCTAAGGTCCCAGAAATGCGTAGCTGGCTCTTTAATAGAGTGTACGCTTTCTTTTATAATAAAAATACTAAAATTGACGGTCAAGTTTGAAACTCCTATTTTGCTTTTTTTTATTTAAATCCCTCCTTAACACACACCTACCGTCTTAACCCAAAACTGCCTACGGGAATCGCGACAAAAATTTAAATTGAATCGTTTTATGCCACGACAGCGACTTCCTATCGATCTGGCTCACCTGCGACCTAAAGGGCTTTCTAAAAGCCTTTCTGTTTGTCCAACCTCATTCAAGCTCTCTCGTATAATCACACCGAATCGAGACACTATTCAAATGCTCCCAGGGTTGGTGAACACTCGCATCAAACCCTCTGGGAATGTTGAAAATGTACTTTCAGTGGTTTATCACTGAGCATTGAATACACGGAATGAATAACTTTTATGTGTATAACTTTAAACCACCATGTATAGTGGTGTCATATATGACATTTAAATCACACGTATGAATATTTTAAATCCTTTTTTAAAAACATTAATTTTGTCAAGCTCAAATAAGTTGCACTGTGAACTTGTGTTATAAATGCTTAAATAAGTTATTTTCCAGTCTCATTAAAAACTATGGTAAAAGTTATTTCATTCTCAAGAACATCAGTCGTAGGAAGCCCTAGTGATTAGCAGTACATACCTACGGTTTAAATGAATAATTTCACACATCATCATCAGCTCATTAAACGTCCCCACCGTGGGGCACGAGCCTACCCGTAAAGGGTGTACCTTTAGATCTCAGTCGTCCACGCGGGCCCAATCCAACAGTCCACACCAATGAGTCAAATTCACACATTTGACCTCATCCAGCATGTTCATTAGTTGGATTTCAATTTGGTCGTAGAGTCATTAGACCATAACGTAAAATACTAGACTCTACTCTTAGTCTGGTGGGTTGCAATACGATCAGGTGAGGTTAATTTGCATCCCAAAATCGCTTATAAAACAAAACTTAATAATCTACCAGTCAAACTTTACCGTGTACCTGATCCATCATTGTACAATTACGCCTTCATGTCAGTGTCAACCCTAAGTTACGCCTCGGACACTGGGTGTACAGTACAAAATTAATGAACCATCTACTTTATCTTAACTAACGAAGAAATCGTTATTTTTGAGACGTTGAAAAATAGAAGTTTAAGTTCTGTGACGGCACTCGGAAGTTAGTGCCCCGAAGGTGTTATGATGTCAGTTTACGAAACTCGCGAAGCTAAGAGGTATTCAAAGAATTTGTGAACAACAGAACTAGCATACCGTAGTGGCGGGTTCTTGTCAACAAGTAAAATATAAACACTGATTAATCAACAGTCCGTTGGATCAACAGTCAAATCAGTTCAAAGAATTACAATATCATAAGTATACAGTTACTAGCGAATACAATTATCTTTTTTAATTTCGGACGGTAAAGAGGCTGTTGAATCGACTAAGCACAGAAAAAGCTTTCTGTTTTCTGCAAGTCACAGCCAGATCTTCCCACAGCAAACCTATGTGGGAATCAAAAAGTGTATATTCAGTTTAGGTCCTTACAGAACACTTATGAATGTCAAATGAAGCTACCATTGGGAACTCTCCCACTCACTCTAGGACGCCCTTGGGCTTGTTGTATAAACTTTTGTAGGCTTAGGTCCGTATTTTGGTAAGAGACTCAACGTTTACTTAAGTTAGAAAGGGATAGTGCTATAATCAATAGCGGCATTCCTTTCTAACTCTATTTAAGTGAAGATTAATGCTTTATTCCAGTTCTAGAATACATGCCTTAGGGTTATCTGCACTTGCCCGGTGAATCTTCGAAGGCTATCTATTAGAACTATCTATCAGAGAAAAGTGCATCCAAAAACAAAAAAGCTGTGTCGCCGAAGCCTGTACATTATCATTAAAAACAGACTGATTGTAATTATATTAACCAGCTTTTGCCCAAGTCTAGTTTTTTTAGAAGGACCTTTAGACCATGGCACATTGGTGTTGTATGTATTAGAAAACTGATATCCAAATATAAGGAATTTTCGTTTGAATCATGCCACCTAATTAAAAGCTAGTTCCAATTTGTTTTATGACGTTTGAGGAACAGTTAAGCAAACGATTTTGGTTTATTGAGTAATGATGCTAAAACCAAAATACTGATTCTTGGATATATGTTTTCACAGATTTTTTACACTATTCCAAGTTTGTTAGGCTGACAATTGTATAGGTATAAATCTGCTCACTACTTACGCACTTGTAATACCAAATCTACGTGAACTTTCTCTAACAACGACCACGTACCTGAAACAATGTAAACTTAATTAATATAAATAAGTTAAGAAATAATTAAACTTAAACAATTTATTAATATAAACTATTTCTAAAGACAACGAAGGGTATCAAAACATTACTTTAATACTCCAAATGAATGAGTAAAATGATACAATTCCTCGTAAATCCTCAGTTTTTTTAAGGTTGTATTTACTGTAAATTTTACTTTTAAACTTACTAAAAATAAACTTTGGTAAATTTTAAAGTAAAATTCTTACATTATTTTATGATATTAAAAACCTTAACAACTTAATTAACAAAACCATTGTTTGATCCTTGCAAGAAACATTATTGAAGAGTAAAAAAATGTACTAATTTATCACGGAAATCAATAATATCTAGCCATATTTCACCTATTTGAAACATCCAATATCTCTTGTCTGGAATAAAAAGCAGCTTACGTGATAGTAAGATGTTCAAAATGAAACAGTTTATTTTTGCTTAACGTAGCATGCGACCACACAAGTTTCGCTTACATCGGTACTACAAGGTAGGCGTGCGCGAAGCAACCTCGGGTGCACGCTGTATACTAGTCGCGTCATGATATGCGAATGATACAGACCCGTCATCGCTTTGAGCCGACCGAGTGCCGCAATTTCACTCTATGCAACTAGTGTTTCCATGATTCAAGCTCCGTTGAGGATACTTGGAATTTTATTATTGTTAGGTTTAAGCATTATAAATTTGTCAAGGGGTTGTCCATTAATCACGTGAGGCTCGAAAGGGGGGAGGGTTTTTATAAAATCACGAAAATAACACAAGGGGAGGGGGGTGTAGTGAGATATCACGTGTATTTACTAGTGTAGACTTTTTATCATGGGCCTTAATTTCAGAATAAAATAAAATTATAGTTTATACCTGTATTTAAAGGTAATATTTTGAAAGTCTTAAAATTCTTTGTAGTATTAAAGATATAGTGATGTTGAGAAGGGAGGGGGAGGTAGACTTAAACCTCACTACGTATCACAAAGGGAGGGGGGCCTTATAAATGCAAAAAAAGATCACGTGATTAATGGACGGCCCCAATCCAATGTTGCTTAAACTTTATCATCATCATGATCACAGCCTTAAAAGTTCACTGCTGAACGAAGACATCCCCTAATGATTTCCACTAAATAAATTCAATAAATATTAAATTACTTGTTAATCCCGTTTATTTATTTTTGAATAATATATTTTGTATGAATGTAATGTAATTTATGATATCAAATTCTGAAGAAAACGCTATGGTATCCAATATCTTCTGATTTCGGGCTTTTAATGACGACAATCTAAAGTGTCATATTAAGCACTTTTTTATATCTTAAAAATTTAGGCAAGTGCCAATGCCTAAATACTTATAGCGAACTTGACTTGTCCTGGGAATTCTATATTGATGGTAGCAGAACGCGCATGGAACACAGCACGGGTCGGAATGCAGTCGTTATATGCACACCACTCGAAAGGATTACCTACTATTTGGTGGCGTGGCGATTAACCGGCGCGCTAGTGGTTCACCCGCGCGGCTATTGGTTTGTTTCCGAACGTACAGACTGCAGCAAAAGTAGCCTACCATAATCTGAACCTTATACTGACGTCATTAAGTGCCTATGTTCCATTACTTTTGTTGCTGGTTGTACCGACCATTTGAATTTCGAATGTTGTTTCGGTTTACGAATAACTTTAATTAAATTAGGCGCGAATGCTCTTTGCGCTGCTGATAGTTAAGTACGTTGTAACCGCACCGCTAATTTGACGATTCGTTTTTAAAAAAATCACCAGCATTTTCGTTTGGTGTGTGGATAGTAAAAAATCTACGATTGATAGTAATTTTCGCTACGTAAAATTTGAGATGAGCATAATTTAATTATTTTTAAATGTTAAATGTGATTTAACCACGCTTAGTACGATTAAGGCGAGATCTTTGGTTAGTAACACCTAATATCGGTTTCGATCTCAAGGGTTTTGGATCCTTGAAAATAAAATAAAATGTGAGAAATTCTCAAACCAAAACATTCGCATTTGAAAGACATATAGTATTTCTAATAACTAACACATAAAATGCAAAAACAACAATAACAGGCCTTATTAATAGCTTGGTTTTGTAAAACTTTTTCTTGTACTCGAATCTCTTATAACCATAGTTTACAATCCCCTATAAATTATAAGACAATCTGAATATAGATTACAGCAGCGTTAACGAATCGCTGTAACGCATTAAGCGCTGGAGCCTCAGTTCATTTTGTAACGTAATGCAAATGGAATAAATACATTCTTAGAAGATCTATTAATAGACACATACCGCGCAATGGGAGGTCTAAGTTGTGCAACCAACGCAGTGCATGATAGTACTAAATGAAATACACGTACGTAAAAAATTGGATCAATTCTAAATTAAAAAAATACATGATAATATAAATACATACATATAATGCATAGAAAACACCCCGACCATTACAAAACAGACATGTTCATGCAAACAAATGTTTGTACTGCCCGGGAATCGAACCTGGATCCCTTGGTGTAGCAGCCGACGTCTCAATCGCTAATGGGTCGTCCTATTAACCCATTAAACGCCGGAAATCCAGACACAATGGAAAATCTCAAATCCCTCCCAAATCGTGTCTGGCGCCTTAAGACGTCATTGGCGGTCAAAGGGTAATCTATTTTCCAATTTTAACTGTAAAATGGAATTTATATTTTGCCTAGTTTACTACATATAACATATAACAATGACTTCACGAGAAAACACAGTATGGAGGCTGTGAACTCAAAATAAGTGAGGCTGGTACTTTGTAAAGTAAACCATTTTAGAGAAGTCTACCGTGCTGTCACGTGATACTTATATCTTTACCAATAACTTAATATGATAAAAATTATAAACAAAATTTGCTTTATATAATTATTTTGATAACAAATTATATTATTATTTACAAATCATATTTTTTTAAAGAGTGATTATTGAGTTTCTTGCTGGATTCTTCTTAGTAGAAAATTGCAGTCCGAACCAGTGGTAGCTTCATTTAACATTCATCATTGTTAAGGAACCAAACTGAATAAATACTTTTTGATTAAGATTTTGTGTATATAAGTAAGTAGTCTGGTCTGTAGGTACATAAATAAAATCGAACATCTAAAGACCAGCCACCATTTCACGGACAAAAATGCTAAATTTCTCTACTTCTTTTACAGCAAATAATTTATGTAAACAGTTCAAGCTTCAAGATGATTGACGTTCTTCATGCAGCGCCGTGTATGCAAGATCTATTATTAAATATCCGTGTTATGCTACTATAAATCGCTTCAAGTGCTAACAAAAGATCTGTGAAGCGCAGTTTCTTTGGATATGTCAGACAATAAATCGTTCAGATCCCGTTAGTCGGAAGTTTTGCCATGTGCACGTAACGTGCACACTGCTCGCAAGCGCAGTCTTATGTTTGAAAACTCTAACCAATCAGTAATTAAGAGCAATTACTTATTTTGAAGTTTAATATTTAATTCAATTCAAATTGTTTATTTTCAGACTACATAGTACATAACATATCAATGCAAAAAAATAAAAGAAACATTCAACTTACTAAAATTACCAAAACATATAAAAACATACTTAGAAATATTATACCTCTACCACAATGAACCACATGGATCATTGTTATCTTGAAATGGAAATAAATTATTATTATTATTAAAATTGTGTTCGCAATTACATAGGCGCTGGTCTGTGGGACTAAAGCAATTTAAGATCTTTGTTGTCATAATGCACGACACATCTTTTATATCTCTTTGAAAACAAACAAAAACATAAGTTAAGTTACAACTCTAATCAAGTAAAACATCTTTAGTAACTTTGAAACTGCGTATACGAGTATCTTCGTAGTTCTAAGACAAATTACTGCAAAAAAGTTGCTGCAGTTTTGACAAACGTCACTACTGTAAAATAATGTACGAAATAAGGTCCAAAAGTATGATATTTTCGGGAAACTCACCAAGTGATCAGGAGACCAAAAAATGTTAATCTGTTTCATTTATTCGAATTGCAAAATAACTAAAAACAAAATACGATGCTGTCTTAACTTGCTTGTCAAAATATTAAGTTTCAATGTTGAATACATAATGGCATACATAACTGTTACAGACAAAATTGAGTGTTGATAACCTTTAGAAGTGTCGTCACCTCAAATGCATTGATTTTATAATGGAAATGAACAAATGATGAAATATTGTAAGTGTATTTGAATTGGACTAATCCATGGAGCATATTATATTCTCTGAAAAAAAAAATTGTTTTGAAATCTCCATTAGATCCCAGTATTGAATTCATCCCAATCTAAGAAAGAATAGGAAACATGTGAACGGGCTGCGCGCGCGATCGTTGCCCCCGCGCCGAACGCGCCTGACTGCATTCCGGCGCGCTTCCTGGCCGGGGCAAGTGCAGCATTGCGAGTGCCCCCGCGCCCCGCGCATAGACACAAAGGTGCATTGTGCCGACGCCGACATCCAATGTTTTGGTAAGGACAGAACTTGACAGTTGAGGCTGGTTTTATTTTAATAGCTAAATAGATATTGACTTTTGTGGTGATTTGATTTCAAGTATCGACTGCAGAAGCACAAAATTTACAACGATTGTATGACAAGCTTAACAGGAACACTCGACACAAAGGTGCATTGCTGCCATAAACCCAATGTTTCTGTAAGGATGGAACTTGACAGCGGAGACGAGAGAAAGAGAGACACAGTTGTTTTTTTTTTGAAAATAAAATACAGATAAAAAATATTGAGAGAATAAACTTTTTGTTGTGAAGACTGATTTGAAGTGTCAGCCATAGATTTAGAATTAGCGCACTAATAGAAAAACTATAACACAAGTCTTGTGTTGTATTGTTAAAATACTAAACTGTAATTACACTCGTATCTTAGTAGTAAAAAATGATATAGCATTTTGTTTTACATTACGTTTAATTTAGTTGAATTTTTACACAATACGGATTTTAAGGATTCTACAGGTATAAAGATGTGAATTGACAACAGTAATTTATTCTGAAATTATGGAACTCTAAAAATAAAACAAGGCGGTGTGACTCCGAAAATATATTTACATAGTGAAAGAATCTCGTAAAATTGCGCTATCTTAAGAAAACTAAACGTATGTGTCAAGGCAATGTAAGATGAATATTTCCCGAGGCAATGTTCTGCAAGAAATCCTGCCACCGTTACATTTGCTATCCCGACCGCGGTATCCCTTTGAGAAATTGCATTTATGTGATAGTTATATATAGTATATGTACTAATATATTTTATGAAATAAGACTGCACTCAAGAAGACATTAAAAAGTGTCAATGGTCCCCTATCCTTGTCTATACATCATGCAATAAACTGGGGTGACATCACAACTTCCGTTTGCTGCCAGAACGATTAGCCCTAGGTTCGTATAGTCTTCTTAGCTATAACTTAGTGAAATCATGGCCGTAAAATGTATATCATTTAAAAGTATCTTAATATAGTGACATAACTGAAATACAGCTATTCAAATATATACTTACAGTCGCCTAGACTAGGAAGGGTAAAATAGTTACTCCCGATCCAAAACACGTGATTTAAAACAAGACCTTGAATACAAAGATAAGCTTCTTACAACATATTAATTCAATAACTACTAAAATTGATCATATTTCAGAAGATTAATTGTAATATTATTTATAGAGGTTGAAGTATCTTCTTTCATATAATTATTTTCAAATATCAGTTTTATCTACATTGGCTGAAAGTTCAAGTTCCTTTGATGAGATGCGACTTGCGTCTTATAGCCCCTTTTAAAATGATCATAAAAATCTAATATTAAGAGGCAAAATAAAGGGCACTCCCGCTCTTTCCCAGAGCCCTTTGTAATCTAATGCATTAACATTATTAGGATGTTCCTACATCATCTTATTACTTCAAAACGAATCAGGCCTTTTAGACGATTACCAATACATCGTTATCTCACCCTTCCACACAGAGTTACGGAATCTCGGTTTATAATCAAATCATTAAAAATGTTCTGATTTGTCAAACTGGCGTTACTAAAATTTCGCAATATACCAAATATTTAACCATTCTCAAAGATGAATTCATAAATAAATGCGAACCAATATCAAAGAATTGGAAAACTCTTACACTTTCTAAGCTATCCGTAGAAATGAAGGATTAACGAAAAAGTTGGAAACGAAACAGCGGAAAGGTTTTAGTAACAGAATATTGAAAACATGACGAAATAGCTCTCACCGCAATTTAAGCCCGATGGCTTGTAAACCTACGTATCAAATAAAAACTGTGAAAGCTGCCAGGCTAATAAAGGTAGATCCCGATCGGCTCTCAAAGCGTACGTAACGCACACACAAGATATAGCTGAACTGCAGATGGAAAGCGGAGCAAAAAGTATGGAACAAGTTCGTAATAGTCCGCCGCTGAAAGCGTTTTCCATGAGGCTTTTAAGCGCTTATCTTGGAAATGATAGCCGTGGCCGGACGCTGAAAGGCTGTGACGACAATTTGCCTACATTAGGACATGCCCCGTTTTTCCACCAGCGCCGCCTGCCGACGTTTTTCAACTGAGCTGTTTTAGGATTCCGTGACAGTCCAGTGTGAGTCTTATACAAAATGCGCGATTCAAAGCCACGCCAGCTTTACTTTATTTCATTATTTACATTCACGGACTGTTTTCATTTATCGGATCGGAACGCAGGCGTCCAACTATGAAGTCGAAATCAGTTGTATCAAGGCATATTGCAAACTACAGCATTTGTGTTGATCGTGTATTAAATTCTTTGCTAGGATCCGCACCGTTGAATTTCAAATTATTTCGATACTTTCGAACAGCGCTGAACAATGCGCGGCTTTGTTTGAACTCTTTAATTCATATGAAATTAAAATCTGTTGTTAGACAACAACATAAATACGAATATTTAGTTCGAGTTCTTAATTGTATCTGAAGTATAAGGCTTTCCCCAACAATAAATAATTGTTCATGGCAAACTAAAAATCTTTTCATAAAACCAAGACTCCGGTCCAGTGCATATTTTAACTATCCGGTTAATAATCCGTATATCAATTTTTGGTATGCCAGGAAAATTGCATAAAATACCTACTATTTTAAAACTAATTACGTAGAATCCCATTAATACAGCCTTCCCTTGCTCGAGTTAGCACAACAATGCAATATTCTAGAGATTACTATGCAAAAGAGAAAAGAAACTATTCGTTGCATTAGTTATAAAATTTCTAAGAAGGTCTGAACTAAAGACGTTAGTTACTCCGTGTATCAGGTAGCTCCGCATATTTACTGCGATTTGTGCGGCGGAAACTTTTAATTGAACAAGTATTCTTTTAACGACTTGCAAACTTGCAATTTGCAATTTTGTTCGAGTTGCATCGATATCTTTTCGGATTATGCTGAGCTAGGGATGGATTTCATTTGAATTGGCACAATTATTCTTCTTGCTTTGTGATGGTCATTGAAAAGTATAGCTTATAGCGATAGTAGTAATGGCTTAGCACTATATGAGTTATTAGACAATGAGCCATAATACTTGAATGAATAACAATGGAATGTAGCTCCTAAGTGCTTTCATTCCATATTTTAAACGAGGTTTCATCTTTATAGAACCTGGGTTCTATAAAGAATTCTATTCTATTCTATAAAAAAATCTTTATAGAATTAGATAAACTGACTACCAAATATATTTTTTTAACATATTTGTCAAAAGCAATCTAAAGCATCACAGAAAGCTCTATTTTAAATTGAAGTAGATAATTATGAAATATTACAATTCTTGAAATAAAATGCAAAAAACACTTATAAATGTGCTAGAGGCATAAAAAATATAATAATTATATCAATTGACGATTCAAAAGTATCTGTAACAGATTTATTTGAATAAAGTTTTTTTTTGTTTGTGCAGATGTCTCCACTCCAAAACGTCATCCACCAAAGTCCGGTATTGGCCTTGCCTCACTGGCTGTTGTACAAGCCGCATGCACCTGAGATGTGCCTTGGGATTATTCCCGGCTATTTCTGACCATACACCATTGTTTCGTGAATTATGGCCGATGCTAAGGTTAACAACAAAACTATAGCGCCGGACCGACTGAGCGAAAGTAAAAATATTGAACGTAACCAATATATTACGGCAGTGTATACGGAATTGTTGAAATTCTCGACTATTCCACGATACGAGTTGCTTTTCTGTTACCGTTTTTATGGACACAGACGTAGGTGTAGAACATTGAGCACAAAGAAAATTCAGTCTGAACACACACGATTGTAGCGCCAAAACGATGGAGAAAAAGCGGCAAACAGTTTCATAGCACAACAATGTATCCGTCTAACTTTTACAGTTCGCTTAAACTGTTTAGTTTAATCACGATATCAGTGGTATTGTACGAACGGAATAAAGTTTTTACATTGTACGATTATAATAGCTACCAGATGTGTAAGTGATGTGTTACAAATTTACTTAGCAAGAATGTATTTAGCTTTAAAAAGACAATGCTAGTTTCAAGCATATTGTTATAAAAACTATACTACTACTCAACTGGACATAGGCTCTATCAATATTTCAGGAGATTTCAATTAAACCTGTCACGGTGGACCAGTAAATATTGGCCAGTATATCCGCAGTATGCAACCAAGAGTCAAGCATACTATCAATTGCATCGACAAATCATTACAGTGTTATCGAGTAATGGTATATCGATGTTCCATTGGTAGCATAAATGGTAAAAAAATATAATCGATAACAGCTTCAATATTGCCCCGTTTGATATGTTTTCGATTTCAAACCTGAAAGTGGAAAATAATAGCAGATTGCAAACAATTTTGATACGTCATTCGTTTCATTTCGCTGCTGGGGTTTGAGGTGATGTTCACATTCGTCATGTCATCATGTTTCTGGCAACACGGGTTTTGCTATTTCTTGCTTAGACCATTTCGTACGATACATACCGATTGCCAACGCCACTATAGCTGTGCCCCAAAAATCGACACAGTAAAGTATTCAATTCATTCCGACCGGACGGCGGGAATTGAATGTGAAATATTTTCTAATAAAAATACTCAATCATTGTAACGAAGGTTTTCATTCTTTTGAACAATTCGAAAATAACTCCCCAGCGGGTTTTGTGTCATCGCAAATAAAAAGTTCTTTGGATCCTACGAAGCCTTGTTGTGGATTAAATGTATTCAAAAGTTTTGAGTTTGATATATCTGGGCGATGTTCGAATATTGTTAAGACTTTTTTAATGAGTCTGGTCTGATAAAAAAGTAATAACGTGAAAAGGAATGCTTACATATTTTTTATTGATATTACTTTGTTATTATACAGACAAAAGTAATCAGTCAGACTTTTGATGACTATAATAATAGAAGACGTATCTATAACAAAAACAGGAATGTCATCCATTACATTTAAGGTATTAAGCAGTAGACTAGATGTATCTACTAGACTTTTGGAATCAATGTCAATCGTCATTAAAGACGATTGAAACTTGCCGTCTCATGCATTTGTTGCAGACCTTCGTGCTTTCAATGTTTGAGGGAGTCACCATGAGTTGATATAAAAAAATTAAAATATATTTTTGAAATTATATTTGCTAGAAACAATCGGATTGCGTTATTGACTTAAATCGATATTGCACCGAATATAAGCTGTTCAACTGTATTACGATTGCTGCAAACCAATATCGCGTTTAATACCATTTGAATGTTTATTTTACAGTTCGAGTTCAGTGGTTCATTACTAGGTACGTTACTCGTAGAGTGTCGGTGGCTCATTGTTGTGGACGGTTTCCTTCCGATCTGGATGGTGCAGTTTCAAATCCCGCCTCGTACCAATGTCACATTGAATTTTAGAAATTATATATACGTTTATCCGACGCTCTTACGGTGAAGGACAAGAAAAATAATTCCTATCCTATTGAACCTATCGCAGTCCACTGCTGGACATAAGTCTCCCCCATTTTGCGCCAGATATCCCGGTCCTCAATAATTGAAAGTGCCAAATCGATCGCGCTGGCGAGTTGACGTAATTTTCAAAAAGTATTTTTAGCACACAAGAAATCAGTTTTTTCTTTTACAAAATATATGTTTTAGCGGTCTTAAGATTATTTTTAGGAAATAATAAGTAATAAATAATAAATAATAATAATTATTATTATTTATTATTTATGTCGTAATTGTGGTTAGGTTACCAGGCCGGATACAGTAAGGCGTTTAAATAATCTAGCACCTGACTTAGTCTGAATGTTTATTATTCTGACTGTACTTACTTCACGGAAGTATAGGACCTTATCTTAAAATAGTGCAGGCTACCTCATATCCATACAAAAAGAGTTCAATCACTTATCACTGGCACAGAGTATCAGAATTGATGTTGATTCGAGTGTGGCCTAGTCCGGCAGTTGTAATGTTATATTGCAAATCTGTTAATATTCATTATATACAAACATTTTTTTTATGTTTGCTTTCCTTATATCTTGTCAACATTTGTTACAAAGATTAGTTAATAAGTAATACTTTAGGCGTCGGTGGCTCAGTGGTGCGGACTGTCGCCTTCCTACCGGGAGGGCTGAGGTTCAATGTATTTTCGAATTTTCGAAAAATATATGTACGTTATCCGACGCTCTTACGGTGAAGGAAAACTCGTGAGGAAACCTTCATGCACGCCTGCGAGAGATTCGAAGGTTGTATGTGGAGTCGTCCAATCCGCACTGGGCCCGCGTGGACGACGAAGGCCTAATCACCCTACACGGGTAGGCTCGTGCCCCTCGGTGGGGACGTTTAATGAGCTGATGATGATGATGATGACTTTAGGCTATACAGAACATATTTATTGAACAAAATATAATAAACGAACCAAAATGCTTTGAGTTTTACTCTAAAGTAGTATTGTTATTTCAATATTAATTAGGAAATGTTTACTCTTTAAAAGAATGTTGAAGATTGCGGTTAATTTTGACTTTCAGGTCAGGTAATAAAAAAAGATTATTAATATAAATTCAATAAGCCATTCTTTATTAAAACGTTCCAAAGGTCTTAGTTAAGCCGAATAAGGCTTTGGCAACATTACAAAACAAAGTAAACCCAAAGAAAAAGCGCCTAACAGCGGAATTATTTTGTCATCATTTTGTAAAAGACGTAAAATTTAATTATACAATAGAACACAATATCGTTTGCGAATCATAATGAAAGAAGCATCGCAAAGCCATGAAATAATTTTCTGGAAAACGACTAACAAAAAAGGGCAGGTTAAGTTAATAAGCTTATGGAGCAAGCTCCTTCTCTCATGTTGACCTGAACCATTTTTTTTCATTACCTGTATCACAAAGGGGCACTTTTCCTACTTTTTCTTGTCTAGTGACGTATATACAAAGACGTTATAATAACTGCGTTCTGTTGAGCTTTCATTTTTAATGCAATAAGAATGTGTATAACGTAATAGTGGACAGCTAAGCAGGGTTATTGGTTTAAGTGTTTACTTTTTGAACAGACCTCTTCTTTATTGATCCTGTAAAATTTCGAAAACACATTGGAACGTGGTGGGATTTAAATCGCCTGCACCCTCCAGATCGGAAGGAAGAAGGAACCACACTGCTGAGATAATTTATTTATCAAATACGTTATTTAAACTTTTATACCATTTTTGATACGTGGTATTTATTAACACTTCAGCGGTATCATCATCATCAGCTCATTAAACGTCCCCACCGAGGGGCACGAGCCAAACCGTATAGGGTGATTAGGCCTAAAAAGTCAGCGGTATATTTTTTTTTATGTCATTAGTGAACAGGACGGTCAGGACACTCACCTAATGGTACGTAAAACGCCTAACCATGACAGAGCGGCATTAAAGGAGACCAACAACTGATAGACAGTTATTATTCTCCATCAATGCCGCACTGCGCCCGACATCCGAGAGGTCTCTTATACCCAATAATTTCACTAGCAGCAGCAGTTAGCAGTGCCCTCATCCCGAAACACAAAAGTGCATAACACTCGTGCGTTTCATGGGACGATATCTGGCACTGCGGTGGTATACCTAGACGACTTTGTTAGACTTATGTAAGAGTATTTGGGATGATTATGATAGCATTTTCATATGTTATAATGATATAGCCAACACTAATATTGTCGGTGTTAATTTCACTGAAGCAACACACATAATGTTATGATATACATTGCAACATCACGATGTTTATTAAATATAATATTTACCAATTGCTTATAAAACAATATTTACGTATGTTTTTACAATGATCGAACAAATCGCTCGGGGTCTTGTACAAATAACGCTGGTGATTCATTTAATTACGTTTACATAGTTTTGAGTGTGGTCATGAAATTGTTTACTGTTTATACAATAAATATTAATTTGATTGTGGAATAAATTTATTTGTCATTTCATTAGATGGAAACCATCGCTGTGAGGTTTCCTATTAACAGCCAGCTTAAATCAGCCTAGCTTTTGGCACCTGAGGACAAATCTGTATCAAATCGACAACCTAGACACTAATGTCCATTATTTAAGCGGCCATGTTTTATAATCAAATAATATACAGGATAGGCAAACGAATAAAGTGAAAGTGCTAGATTTTGTGTACTGTAAGTTTTTGTATATTTTAATCATACATGACAAAACTGTAAAATCAATTACCGGGAATAATATTTCCTAAACGAAACGATATTTGGTCTATAAAATGGCCCAGCCTCTTTTAAAGAGCCGGTAACGACTTTCTATGTTCTCTAGTATTTCAAATGTACATAAGTGTAGTTAATTCAGGTTAGCCAATTGCCGTTATAAAAAATCGTATCTTACACTAAACCTCATGAGGCTTATAACTATGTGCATATAAAACCAATAGCAAGATTTGTATTATTGTTCAGATTGTAATTTGAACCAATACAAACCACCCGCCCGGCATTACGACACCAATTCCCGCGAGTCGTCGCAAACGGCAAACGTCCGCGCAAAAACAAACAAACAAATTATAACTATTAAGGCGACGGGTTGAACACTGGCCGATATTAATATTTCCGACGGGGTCCCGTTTTATTCAGCAAAATTGCAGTTAGAAAGATCCTATTAATGAACGTCCCGGGTCCTTTGTCCAAGTCGGAGCGTTTGCTGCACAATCGCCCTGACACCGAGTAATTAGGGAGAAAAATTTGTTACTCCGACATCTAGCAGCATATTTTAGTATGCGGTTGGAATGTTTCAAAGTTACCGCAGATATGAAGGGTTCGGCGCGGATGTTAGTCTCTTTCACAGATTGTTGGCACGATTGCGAACGCGTCTAGAAACGGGAAGTTTCTGCTTTTTTTGCGTAATGTACCATTAAAGTATAGGTCTAAAATGATTGGTCTTAATTTATCCTTAGAATGACATAAATGAAGACACGTTTCAGTAAATATTTCCCGTTAATATGAATACTTATAATATTGTTACAGTGATTACATGTTTAGTCTGTTAATCTATTTATATATTGATAATTTAATATAGGTTACTCAAACAGTTAACATACAATAGCTACAAATAATGTGGAGATAAAATGCGAAAAATGTTAACATATTAGCCATTAAAATACGACTACAATAGTGAATATATACCAAAGAACCCGTTAAAATCATACGTTACGCTCGATTACAGAGTAAGTACAATAAATAAACGTATCTACACTCGATACGGTACAAAAACATGTAATCGCGGCCTCACAAATCTCATGATAATAATAACAAAAGATGATACAAATAGTGTGGAGACTAGTTTTTTGGCGTCCACATTTGATTCTGTGGCCGTTCCGGTTCGTAAGTCGGCACGATGACCTTATATTATTTATTGTATGGTATAAATGGAAAGCGATGGCGAGTCACTTGCCTTATGTCCCATATCGTATGTTGTTATCGTCTGTATTTTTTAAATATAACTAACTTCGTAAGTTTGAGATACTGAACACTAGACTTGTAAGCACTTTTCAAACACCATCAATAAATAAGAGTCCTCTTTTAAAAGTTAAACAATAACAGTATACAAGGTTAGATATTTTGGGTACGCGTTTCCTCAATAAATCAATTACCCATACTAAAATATGTCTCTGTTACGTTCATGCCTGAAAAAGAAGGATCGCTTTTAGGACATTGGACCGTTTACCACTACGCGCGCATTTAAATGGTAAAATTAATTGTATTATTAGATTCATTCTTATTTATGTCATTACTAAAATTAAGAATTGACAAAACGATATATTTAGACATAATTGTAGGTCAAAAAAATGCACACAAATAAAGATTAATGAAAAATAGTCAAAATTTTGCTCAATTTCATAATGTTGATAGGTAAAAATAATGGCCAAATCGCTTTTAACTTGTCCATCATACACATCGATGTACAAAATTTCTCAGCACTTACAGTGACGCACCGGGGCCTCTCAAGAGACTACGTTTTTTATTTGACCATATAATGACCAGTTGTAATTTCAAGATAAGTTTTATAAAATTAATATTTACTGTTAGGGCAGCGTACACCTGCATGTTCGTAATGGGCAACGTACAGTTATAATGTCTGCCCTATGCTTTGTGTTAGCATTTAAAAGGCTTAGTTTGCAATTAGTTACGTCGTGAACGAATGCAATGTGTATTCAAATTATTGTACGTCATCCTTTTTTATGACCAAATGCTTTTTTTTAAGACCAAATTATTATTATTATTTTTAAATAAGTACTAGTAGATTGTGTATTTTTGTTGTACGATCAATAAGTGATAATGTTATATTTGGCTTAGTGAAAATTAATTATCAGAATACAATAAAACGCCAATCAATAATCGAAAAAACCATAAAGTTTTACGACTCGAAAGCTAACTAGTGGAGCACAGCTGAATGTAATACAGCTTGCTCATTTCATTATTATCGCTGTTTAACTGCAAATATTATTTATTATTAATAAGTTTGATGTTAAATGTTCACTGTCTTGATAAATTTTATTTTAACGTGGCTTAATTTTAGAAAATAAAATATAGTACAAGACTTAGAAAGACAATCATCCAGATATATCAAGGGTGACCGAGCGAGGAAGGTTCTCGTAGCTTACGTAGGTACCAGATATAAGTATACCTGTATTCAAGGTCCAAAAGTTGTAAAATTACGAAACTAAAAGATAGCAACTCTTTTTAACTATGGTGTATCTCAGACGACTGCAATTTTCCGTTACGTGGGATATCTCTTGACTAATAACTTGGTTTAAATAAAAGGCATGAATGAGATTCGCGTATTTTTTTATTTTAGTCATTCAAAGCGCGCCCATTAATTTGAGAACCGAATAAATTAAAAATATTAACCTACGTTGCCGCTTGGCCCGTTTATTAATAAGCAGAGTGTTAATTGTTGCAGCTTAAACTTTATTCGAAATACTTATGAATGGGTAATTTTATTTTGAGTACTTAGCTAAGCCATGCTTATGATGAATTTGATTGAGCGTATGTTTATGTTTCGGCGAAATGAAATTACTTCTATTTTTGTTTATGTGATGGTCTGATATATGTGGGGGTACACACCATTATTTACGGTGGAAAAGGAGCAAATCTACTTTATGCCATTGCGAAAACTGATTTTTGCGGTGTTTGCTTTTTAGAATTACTTAGAGTTGAATTAATACAGGCTTTTGCATGGTAAAATGTGTTTTTGCAGATCCATCCCTCAAAACTGAAGACACAAAATATTAAAAATCGATATGTTGTTTGCTTACAAGTATTTTGAGAATAAGATAAGAGTTTGCTTAAAAGACCATGTTTGTTAAGTGATCTGGTAATTTCCACACTTAAACAAAAACAAAAGTTCTGTAAGAAAAAAAGAGACACTCGAGCGTGTTAGTGGAACGTAAAAATAACAGATTCACGTATCACGTGACAGAATCTGTTCTCCGCATAATTGATTGGTGAATAGGAATTAGTACTTATTAGACGTATGAATGCAATTAAGCTGGCATATTTCTATCGCATACCGATTCGCGCGGTCGGTCAGACTTTCAAGCGAAATCGGTGAAACTGATATAATGGCGGTATGGCCACGCGATACTGGTGCACGTTATGATTTGTTGTAACAAGAGGATCGTTGTAAGTTATAATAAGCACAATAAACACAAAGGAATCACGCACTATTACGTGTAAATAGCATTTGGTCGCGCCTTCTCCTTTCATTGCAGCATTAATTTGTCTAGAAAAGGGAAACAAAAATTACTTTGTCATTTTAAAAAGGTCCTGTTCCTTACTTATTGTCAATAATTAAGTGATATCCATATAAAGTATTTTTGTCATTAGTCTCTAGTTTTCATTATGTATCAAATTTGCGGGTATATGACTATTTTCGAGTCCCTATCATTACTTTTAGTGTTCTACTACGGTCTCTTGTCAATTAAGAGAAAAAGTCAATGATAAATAATGCCAAAAAACTTACAGATAAAATGACTTGATATTTAAAGCTAATTGTTTTGACCCAACAGGTCTAGACGTCTGGATGGCGATAATGCCGTTATATAGAAAGAGCGTTAATTTCCATGAACACATACAAACGCCTCACTTGCCGTTTCTTCGGAAACAGTCAAAGCCCGTTATTTTGGTCGCGACTATGAATATTTCGCACGTGATGTAAATTCAAACGCTACATACTCGTAAAGGACCTCCATCCGCAGTGTCAGTTTATTTGAACTTGCATACGGGCCTCAATGCAAATGTATTGGTTTTATTTACCGGCAACGACATTGAATTTGGGACTATGTTTTTTGGGACTATGATTATCAAAGTTTGTTGTAGCTTACCAAAATTGGTATTCTGAGATTCCAAAATTTTTCTGTATGTGAAAAATTATGCGAAAATTTTGGGATCAGTTGGAAATATTGTTCAATGTCACTCCTAAGAGAAATGATTGATACGATCAAATTTTTTCATGAAAATTGTTTTTATAATATACCTACAATTAAGCCTAGGTAGTTGTTAAGTCTTTGAACACTGTCTTTGTCACTTGGAAAATATTACATCTTGGGAATTTACTAATCGTTAAAATTTTTCAAGAGCGGTTATTTCGTTTTATGATAAAAATCAAGCTTTCAATTTGCATTCATCAATTCATTAATCAAAGCGATGGGTCTATTTTAATACATTTTGAATGAAAATGGGAAGTATTTGTTAGAGCTTATAAGAATTAAATGAACAATAATCTTATTATTAAGTCCAATCAAACTCTTGTTATTTATGTGATGTATTAGATATCAATTTAAAGGAAGTTCATTGACTTTCAAAAAAGAAAAAAGCCCAATTCCTTTTTTATATCAAAGTTAATTGCACTTTCCTCAAAAATTTTCCATAACGGCTTTCGGAAAATTATCTATATTTTTTTCATTATAAATACCCACTCTGATAATTAGCGAATATAAGATCTTCCAAAGACTTGTATGTACAGTTAAATCAAAATTTAGCCGCCAATCAGAAACATTTAAATTAACCAATAAGAAACAATTCTGAAGATTCCGCTGTTAATTTTCACGAAGTTCATGTTGACGTCACAAGCTAGAGGAAGACGAATCGGATTTGTTAGCAATATTAAAATAATATAAACACACCTTTGACGGGTGGTTTTAATGAGAAAAGTTTAATACGGCTTCCATTTAAGGGAAACTTCTGTCATCAACGTATACTTTCATAGCTTCGCGACCGGCGGTGGACCAAAATGAGATAAGAATCTCAACGGTAATGTAAACAAAACCTTACTTAGTTACCGCCTGACGGGTACTCACGTTGATTCCCTCTTTTCAACTTCTTTCGGGATTGCATTCAAAATCTCACCCCAAGTTTACACAGGCGAAGTTCAGCGGGAGTTCAACATTGTTTCGGTGTAGAATAACCGAATCTGATCAGCTGTGGAAATCGGTTTAAACGATCGTGGAGTTCGTCAAAAAGTTTCCGCGATTCCTACTCGGGCACACGACGCGAGTATCCTCCGTATAAACTAAAGTGATAAATTCTCAAACTAGTATAACTATTCCGCAGTCGGTGTGTGAAACATTTACTCGGGATGATTTAGGTTGTTCTGTTGTTAAATACGAGTTGTGTTCACAAAAAACACACGCGCGGAATATTAACTAAACGGACCGATATCTATTACTAAACTTCATAAATTGATAAATTCTGTCACACATATGTGTGTATTAATAGAGGAACACTTCGTAAGTCGATGTCATGTTACTCAAAGTTAAATTTACGTTAATATCCTTAACTTATGCGTGTAAATCTCACTTGAAACTTCTCTATAGTTATGATCAAAGTTTGCCGAGTAATTCGGCTCTCGATAACGTTTCATTACTAAAGGTTACATGGTAAATAAATGATTATTATATGTTATATGTGTATATCTGAAATAAGTTTATGCCATCGCCGTGTACTACTTAGTGCCGAGTTTTATCAGATCCACTTTCGAGTTTGTTCCGAATGCACTTACCATGTTAGAGAGCAGCAGACGTTGGTGTTTACCGACTTGAGGGTCTAGGGCTTGGAGCGGGAGAGCCAGGGGCAACGGGAGAGGCAATGGCAGCGGGAGCGGATGGGGATGCGGTGCCGGCTGTAGGATCAACGGTGAACAGCAGGCGCAGGGCGTCACTAGACACCACCCGAGCTGCGCGGAACAGCGTGCCGGCGCCCTCGGAGGCCTCGCACACGTCTCTCACGACCGCATCCGCGGCCGAGCTAGCCTTCGTCGGACCTGATGTATCAAGTCCGGAGCGCGCGAAGTGTGTTCGGGTTGAGCGGCGGGAAAGTTTCGAAAGTGTTCGGGTTGCGGGAGAGGGCCGCGAGGGAGCGGGAAACTGAGCGTTCGGGAGAAGCGAGAGACGACGCGCAGGGCTCGCGTGTGAGAGAGCGGCGGCGTGCGCGGAGCACAAGTCGCCAGGCCGGCGTGTGGCGGTGGACTGAGCGGGCAGGTGCGCGGAGAGCGCGGCGGCTTGGGGGCGGCCCACCTGCCTCACCTGGGCGCTTGCGCCGCGACGCTCAGCCTCCGACACCGCTCCGACACACTTTACACTACACACATACGATGCAAGCATTCTTGCAACTTTTCACGATAATAATGCATTAGCTTTATTTCGCATAGCGCGCCGCGTTGCAAGTTGGGGTGCGTGATATGCAAATCTGCGGTGTTGTCGATTTTACGTAGTTTGACAAAGTTTCAGCGGCAGCTTCGCGCGTCAATCTCGTAGTGGGTATAGTTTGGAAACATTTCAGGCTGAAATTTTTGCATTTAATCATATATAAATTCGACACATCTGAAATTCTAAATAACTTGTTTATATAAGTTAATATTGTTATTAATAAATTAAGTGTACAAAATAAGAATAACTTCAAAAAATTGCAAGCTTACTTCAACAGAAAGTTGAGGAAAATCATAATTCCACATAAACATCGTATGATTTCCAAACTTTTAAACTCATCGTTCCGCATTGCGAGCATAATAAAACGATTTTTGCGCCCAAAAAATTGCTCACCGCCAAAATTAATAAGACGCCCTATTTTACATTTCAAATAATTATGGACGGATCAGCGACATCACTCGCAAATAACGAGGCATTATCTCAAGGAAATCTCCCCGAACTGAGAAATCGCATTGATCTGGGAGTCCGTCGTTAGACGACCGAAGAGCACACCCTAAGCTCATTGTACACGCTTACGTGGGATTAGCCACCTTTTAGAGTCGCACTATTTACTTTTGACGATACCAACTGAACACTGGAGACGCAGATTATACTATCTCGTTAGTGGCCAAACAGTAGCTGAGCAGGTATTATGAATCGTTAAAGCAAAACCTGAAGAGTGGAAAAAGCCCGGTCCATTTGGTAATCTCCAAAAGGGCATGTATAGATGGTAAACATTGGCTTTATGGCGACTAATGTGTCGCTGGATTAGTACAGAGGGCTTGTTCTATTTACGTGTGCGTAAAAGGAGTAAATCAATTAAGTGTTAAGGGGTAGGGGTGGACTATACTTGAGAGCAAACGTTAATGCTGGTATTCTTCTTCTCCTAGAAGAAGAATGCTAGTAAGAAATATTATATTATATACATTACGTGGCTCCGAGACCTCTGAGAGCTTCGGTGGCTCATTGGTGTTGAATGTTGCCTTCGGTTTGAAGGGTGCAGGTTCAAATCCCGTCATATACCAATGTCTTCGAATTTCCAAAATTATATGTACGTTTCTCCGACGCTTTTACGGTGAAGGAAAACATCGTGAAGAAACTGGCGCACGCCTACGAAGAAATTGAAAAGATTGTTTAGAAAAAAAAAACAATCCGCACTGATAAGGCTTGGACGACAACCTTTATAGGCAGGCTTGTGCCCCTCAGTGGGGACACATATTGAGCTGATGATGGTGATGATTACAGGGCTCCAATTCGTTCGTTCAAATGATGTTAAGTGAAACGCCTGATCTTGACAAATGCAGCGACATAGAAACCAATGGTTACTGATAGTGACCTGTCTCTACCAACACTGACCCGTGCCTCTCCTATATCCCAGTCTAGTTGGACACTTCAGAAATCACCATGGTGATTTCACTGACTACATTGCCCACTTTTCTGGACGCGTTCTGGCACCAAACCTTTAAGAATCAAATCACATTTTTTCAGTTAAAGGTTTTGTTTTAAATATTGCACAGTAAAGATGTAATTGATACCCATTTAATAAATAAATCTCATTTTTTAATGCGTATGTAAGTATACAAACACATATTTAATATTAAACTGCTTTGAAATATCTCATTCCGCAATGGATGCGCACCAATACAGTACTAGGCACATGGCAGGGCGAGCCTTTGAGCTTGTTTCAAATTAGACAAAACGATTATCGCGACACGGTTCGTATTCTACTATAGGTAATGCTAGCTAGGTACTATTGATAATAGTTAAGCTGTTGCCGCGTAGTACTTAGTACATCATTTCATTTGCGTTCTACATTAAAACTAGAAAGCAAAATTACCGAGTATAAGAGACCCAATATCTGTTGTCGCGGGTGTCGGTCGCACTGCGGCATTGATGGAGAATAATAACTATATCAGTTGTTGGTCTCAATCAATGGCGCTGTGTCATGGTCAGGCATATCACTTACCATCAGGTGAGCGACCTAACTGTCCTGTACAATTTGTAAAAAAAAGTTGACCTTAAGCGGTCAATAATTATATCTATGGTGAGTTATGTCAGATGTGTAGTGTAGAGTTGAAAATAAATCTATTTTATATTATTGCTACTACAGTTTGTTTGTTTCAATTATTTGCAACGTAGAATCATAAATACGAATGTAACATGACAGCACTCTAGAATTTATTCAACAACGATCAATATAAAGTAGGATCTGAACATGCGTCTAACCAGCAACTGACTTCCCTGAAGCTTTTCAGTTCAATGATTTGTGTAAGACTTTTTGCAGTGTATGAGTACTACAGTCATAACGTCTACCGATATAATGTGGTCAATTATTTTCTATTGACCGTGAGCTTTAAAAACATATTAATATATAAAATCATTTCATAAACAGATTTAATACACTAATAGAATAATGATACTTTTCAAAAGTATTAATCTAGGTTGCAATTTTATACATATGTATGTTTGTCCAGTTTTGATTTTAACATCTGTGTTAATTTACCGCGTAAGTTTAACATTTAAAGGTACCACCACATAACTAAATAACTCAATAGATACATAACTCAGACAACTTCATGATCGCCACACGGAACATAAAAACAATACATACACATCTTACAAATACAAACATATACATACCCACACAATTACACATCCATTGCGAATACAAGTACACATAAATTCCATGGTTCAAAGTTAGAGGCGGATGCCCGCGCAGGCCCCCGGTCGCTGACCCTGCGCACGCGCCGCCATGCCGTCTACGCATTATGTAACGCGACCTTAACATTCGAGGAACCTTGTGTGTGCATTACTACCGACCATGTGAAATAGATAATACGGTTAAACAAGTTACATATTGTTTCAATAGAAGCTAGTACATTGTGACTTGGTTGGTTTAACTTTGAATAAGGTTGAGATCCTGTAGCAACTGCATACATACATACCTTCTGAGGTAGTGCAGTAACTTTATTTTGGTAGGACTTAGTGATGAGACTGAACAGTAACAAGACATTAAGCTGGGAATCCAGACACAATAGCACATCTTTTGTGTCTGGCGCCTTAAGGCGTCATTGGCAGTCAAAGGGTTCAAGCCAAAATCCTGTAAAACGGATCGAACTAGACCATATAGGATTTCCTAAACAGCATGGCTATGAGGATAGGATAGGAAGACAGAATCTTTACACACGCGAGGTTCTTATGTGGATTGGTAAGCATTATTAAGTCGATACTAAAATGTAGCGAAACGGCTTATGTACCTTCCGAACTTCTGAAGCAAGGAGGGACTGAATTAGTAGACTGCGATAGTATACTGCAAGCTTTTTCGATTGAGGAACCTCATTCAAAAACACTTGCATTCAATTGAACTATTTTTACCCAGGACGTCGATACCTAACTACAAACTCGCTCAAATGTGAAGAAGGAAATGATAATTCCGAAAAATAATTTTCATTTAATGAGTACAAATTGCGTAAGCTTAAAAATTCTACAAACTTGGAATCATCATCAGCAGCTCATTAAACGTCCTCATCACCGGCACGAGCCTATACGTAAAGGCTGTATGGGACTTAGTTGTCCACGCGTGCCCAGTGCAGATAGGCCGACTTTACGCACAACTTTTGAATCACTGCGTAGACGTGCGCAAGTTTCCTCACGATTTTTCCCATCACCATACAAGCGTCGGATAACTTACAACACGTAACAATTATTTCGGAAATTCGAAATGACATACGTGGCGGGATTGGAACCTGCACCCTCCAGATCGGAAGGCAACAGTTTACACTTATCAGCCACCGAGGCTCTGCTTCTGTACAAACTTGTACAGAAGGTTATTTAAATTACATACACATTTAATCCCTTTTTGAAGGACGCTAACTTAATCTAGGTTATCTAATCCGAAAACGTTACAGTTATTACAGCTGATGATCGATTTCCTACCTTAATTAGTTTATCCTGTATCGAGCTGGAATCGGACAGATTGCTTTTATACAGATGGAGTTAAAATACATTATTTACGAAATCCAATAGGTTCCGATAGTTCAACAAATCCTTTATTTATTTCTCAGTAACAAAATGTTGTTTGTTTTAAATGTTAAGATAGGAAACAATGATCCAAACTTAGAGCATTTACTTGCAATTGACTACTTTTCTGGGGTAAAACCAAATATAGTGATTTGTAATTTTCTAAATGACTTCATAAATTTAAACTGGGATTCCAGCAGACAAATCAACTAATAGCAAGTTACAACTGTTGCATAATATACCAGTAAGTAATACCAAAAACATGTCCACTGTGTAACTTGCTTACTTGTGAATTTTAAAGAAACAGATCTAAATAATTAAAGCAAACAAAATATTTTCACTACCCAAATCTGACTAATTATAACGTAAAAGTTGCTTATGGAAAACGCGGAACCTAACAAATATAGACTTATCTTAAACGTCGATAAAATGTACTCCCGAAGCTACAGAACCCACCCAATGTGACCTCGATCCGAATATATACATTTCCGCGTGCGTACCCACACAAAACAATGTTTTAAACATCACCACCTTCCCTTAGCCCTTGGAAAACCATTTGAAACTAGTGCAATCTCACTAAGATGACACACAATAGCGTGCAATAAAACATAGTTTATTACAAGTAGGGTATTTCAGTGAAAATATACGGGAGCGTCGCTAGTGATGAACTTTCCCGGGCGATGGTTGTAAAGTTCCGCCAAAGAGTAACAGTGGGATCGTGAAATGAGGAGCTTTGCAAAGTCAGGGGTTTACTGATACATCAGAATCGATCGGACTTTATGACCTGGTTAGTTAGGGGTGTACATTTGTATATTGATTTGATTCAAAGATTGTGCGTGAAGTCGTCCAAACCGCACTGGGCCCGCGTGGACGACTAAGGCCTAATCACTCTATACGGGTAGACTCGTGCCCTCGTGGGGACGTATAATGAGCTGATGATGATTTGTATATTTTCTACAAAGATACAAAGGTACTTAGGTCAATCTACGATTTGTTTCAATCAACGCAAAATAAGTCGGTTTACGGAGGGTTTTTATAAGAAGCGTAATCATTTAAATTAAGTTAAACACTTAATGTAAATTATTACAATATATTATAAGTTAAACACTTTAAAAATATTCATAAACACTTTAAATTATATTTAAATGCTGAAATTGGTGTAAATTGTAGAAAAAATTTTTGGAATATACCCATTTTACAGAGTTTACATACAGGGTTAAGATAGTCAATAAATTTGAGAATTAAACATATCCTTCTGTAAAATCAGGCTAAGTTTTATATTAAAATGCTTCAATTCTAAGAGCCATATCACATTATTTTATTGTGAATTAGATTCCGCACTTATATCTATTAAAACACATGTTTTTCCAACGAATAGGATATGTTCTCGAAATATGTTGTCTTTCACAGAATTCAATAAACTTTTATTCTAACCAAATAGAAACTCCAGAACAAAGGTAAAAAATCAGAACCATTTGGGAGATTGAAAATATTCGCGGCATTCTAAGGGGTAAATTTTTCTTAGTAATGGCAATATAACTCATGGCAGTGCGAACTAATATAAACCAACTTGTATCTACCTCTGGACCCTCTGCATATGTTTATCTAGCTTAGAGTTCCCTGTTATTAAATTTACATGCTTATATCATGTGCGGTTCTGAGTTAGTAGTAACGTCTGTGCAAACAATTTTTATGGTTTTATAAGCTTGTAATGTACACACAGACAGTTGACCAATCTGATGCAGTGTTGTTATATTCGGTTCAGTTGTATGAATAGTCATCATATTGTTAAACTTTAACAGTTTACCGTTTTGTGATGATTCAATAAAATCTGAACTTAAACTCAAAAATGTGTTATGGAAAACGCGAAAATTAAGTATTACAAGACTTTTGAATCGTTCATCAAACCTTTTAATTTACTAGTGGTCTATCCTATTTTGCGTTTCTTCATCTAGATTCCACGTTGAGATGTATCATTTAAATTATATTCCATATGTTGGACTGCTAAAAGTTTAAGTTGAAAAAGGCCTTCGTTGTACTTTTTAGGATGACTCCTATTTTACAAACGTTTTGATAAAATGTAACAAAACTTGACTAGGATATAACGAACACTTATGGTATGCATAAGATTCCAATACTTACCACAACAGCACACGAAACGTCCGCTAAATCGTAAATACGTCAAAATAAAGCACTAAACGGATGCCGGAAGAAAACACAAAACAGACGGAGTAATGCAAGTAAATCGGCCGTGCAATTCGAGAACGGTGCGGAATAAATTGTTTTAATAAGGCATACATTGGCAGGACAAAAAATCGGGCCGATCACGCAGTTACGTTGGATGACCATGGCATTTACGCTCTATGCCCACCGTGTATGGGCATTGCGATGCACTTTTTGCAGCTTTGACTGCAGTCGGCAATTTGCGATACTGTTATTGGCGGCACCGGAACGATGCGCTCGTGCCCCTGCCTATGCGATATTATTCATATTTAAACTCTTTGATAAGACGTATATTGGCATTGCACTTGTTGTTAAGCTGACGAAGCGTGTCTTAATAAATTAATTCTATTTTGTAATTAAAAAATTAATTTTAATAAATTAATTCTATATTGTAAGAGCGTCGGTGGCTCAGTGGTGTGGACTGTCGCCTTCCTACCGGGAGGGCTGAGGTTCGAATCCCGACACGTACCAATGTATTTTCGAATTTTCGAAAAATATATGTACGTTATCCGACGCTCTTACGGTGAAGGAAAACATCGTGAGGAAACCTTCATGCACGCCTGCGAAGAGATTCGAAGGTTGTGTGTGAAGTCGTCCAATCCGCACTGGGCCCGCGTGGACGACTAAGGCCTAATCACCCTATACGGGTAGGCTCGTGCCCTCGGTGGGACGTTTAATGAGCTGATGATGATGATTGTAATTACTTTAATATCAATAAGAAAGAAAATAATATTTTCTAGTAGATGTAACGGCATACTATATAAGAATATTAATTGTATCCCTTGCATGTAAAGATTATCAAGGTAACCTTTACGCGAGTAAATAAATTTTATAGGTATGCATAAAATCATTTGTTATTCAGTCATTAATTATATATAACAAATTTAAGGGATTTTATTTTACCTACATAATTTAGACGTACATTTTTTCCATTACAATATCTTCTCAGTAACGTCGTCTCACCTCATGGTAGAATAAAAGACGTAATACAAAAGTAAATTTCGAATCAAATTCATATAAATTGACTAAGCCATGTCTTAACATATTTTACAAATTACGAATTATGAATAGTAACCGTCAAACAATCGCACCTAGATACAATTTTCACTGAATTTTAATAACGAGAACTGACCCTTCGATCTATTTTTGTCACGAGCAGCGCTTGCATAGCACAATGCACAAACAATGGATATTAAAAGCAAAAGTGCAAACAAAAATCCAAGGCGAGCTGGGCACACCGGCTTCTGTCAGGGTTACTGTGGTCCATTCATTAAAAACAAGTATTCATGGAAGCAAAATAAATATCTACAGACACAGCGCCATCTAGCCCCAAGTAAAGCGTGATGCCTGTATTATGGATCCTTAACAAAGGATAAACATACTTATATATTTTATTTGTAAATACATACATATAATACATAGAAAATACCCAGACCATAACAGACATACATGTTCATGCACACAAATGTTTGTACTGCCCGGGGATAGAACCCGGAACCCTTGGTGTTGCAGCCGACGTCTCAACAGCTACACCAAATGGTCAACAATTGCTCAACGCATAATTTTCCAATCACTATATTACTCGTGGTGCGAAAAGGTTCTACAAATAGTCAAATTGTTTAAAAATCAGGCTGGTGTCAGTTCTTGACCTTCAAACCATCGCTAGATCGACAACACAGCCGCTAAGGCAACTATCGAAACTCATAGCTTAGACGTCTAGATCACGAAGGCATGTCTGAAAGTTGGTGATAGTACCAAGCATCTGTTTTCGTAAACTTCAGAATAAGCTTCGACAAAACGTTTAAGGGCGTTACCCCATGAAGGCTCACACTAAACTGGAAATAACCAAACCAAAAAATACAGATCACAAAAATCCAGACACTATAATTGTTATCACACCGAATTATATTCCAAGTCAAACTATTCACGCCAACCGTTCATTAAAAATATGTTTAACAATAGTATTCAATTATGTATAAACGATTTATGGGTTTTAATAAAACAAACTGCTCAATATTTTGCTAATGAATCGGTAAATAGTAATTAATTAGGTGAATTGAATTAAATATGATTCACATAAATTTCATAATTAACAACCTATTTAGTTTTCACCAACCTGTTTTAATTATTAACTTTTATAAAGGAAAACAAAAATGTATAGAAGGCAGATAGAAACACACTACCATATGGTTGAAGGACCAGGTAGGCAGGTTTCTAAAACTTACACAGGGAGACCTCTGTTTATTAGTGGGCAGCCCTCCATATAGTATCATATTGTCTTAGATGAGTTCTATTGAGCCTCTATTCTTTGACTTTCATCATACCAAAACCCGAAAAAAAAGATACTCAATTATAACCATAGCTATAACTTGTCCATGGACAATAATACTTTCTCCGGTCTTGCTGGCCTTGTATGCAGAAATTACATCTTTTGGAACTCGAAGGAAGGTTCTCTCATTAACCTACCGTAGTCCATTGCTAACATCTCCCTAGCACCAGATATGACGGCCATTCACTTTTCTCATCCAGCCTCCACCACTAAAATTCGTAAGTCGTAGGTCAAACATCTAACGCTTTCTAAGGAAGATTGCTTGCAGAATTAGCAGGTAGCTCAGGATCGGGGTGGTTGGCGCTTTTTGGGGAGGTTTATCAGTCAACGAAAATTGCGTATTGATTGTCAATACATGCTCTTAACGAAATTTATGAATACCAAAGTTCTTACTTAATTAAAGAGACCTTTAGTTATACACATGAAACATTTTTTTAATACCAACCAAAAAACTTAAGTCTACTCATAAAATATGACAGGTTTCCATTACTTGACTTTTTGCTGAAAAGTAGGCTAATTAATGATACTTTTAATTTGAAACACAATGTAAAATGGTGTGCATTACTGGAAAATAAAGCTTAAAACATATATTTTTAAGCTCTCCCGTATCGAAGTCAACACTTCAATTCAGAGCGGATTAATTTATACCTTCAGTGCCCATTGTTACTATATGAAATCGAGAATGGTAAATGCAAAATAATCCATGTATATACAGAATATATTCCATTATGTAGTCCCACTAGTAAACAATTACAACGGATTGAAACCAAAACACATCTCGTATTCTAGTTAACAAGGGTCGAGGAATCATTCAATTACACAACGAATAATATTAAATACCATGCTTCAAAATAATTGGTACCGCAATATCACGCTGCAATCAGCAATGTTCAAGTATAGACGGAAAATTGCAATGAACAGCGAATACCAGCATTGTTAATCCACTACATGTATGTAATGAGAGACCCATTAGGGCAAACAAGGGTGCAGTTGGTATACAACCGAAATAAAACAATATAATACGCGAAATAACATGAGAAAATTTGTCATCTCGTTAATGGTTGCGGTTGCGTTAAAAATGATCTGTATATTAATTGAACATTGCTGAAGTTATCTACTATGGGCCCAAGTTTTACTCTTTTTAATTCGACCCAGAAGAGTAACTCTTTTGGGTCGGACTCCAAAAGAATTGTCTGGTTTTGCAAGTATTAAGGCTCAACAAATTACAAACACGCCATGGAGCAGCCTAGTCACCATTATGACTTAAAAGGCATACTTATATATTTTACGCATAAAATACCTAATAAGTTTTTCACTTTGGTAGTCACTTAAAGCATTAAGTAAAGCTAACACAAACATTATGTGATAATTTTATAAATCATACAGTATGAGGCTAATAGGCCAAAACATATATAAATGACAGCCCACCCGGATTTGCAACTTGCAAATAAACCTATTCTTTTTCGCGAAAAAAACGAACGATTCGTGTTCAATATTTATTGGGCAAGTGCGATGACGAATGCCTTTGCTCCCAATTATATAAAAAAATATAGTCGTCATACGATTCATACTAATTTAACCTTTTAACCGCAAGAATTCCAGACACAATAGAAAATCTATTCATTTGTTGGATGTATTCATTGGGGTTCGGTATCAGGGTTAGTCACTATTTTAATCTACTATTAGAAACACAGAAACACAAAACAAGCAATGATGTCAAATGTTTGTTCTGGATAGCAAGTAGCGGAAAGTAAGACCACGAAATAATGCAACATCGATTTCGGCATTTATTTAATTTGGTTGTAAATACCAGATAGATAAATGTTTCAATAATTTTAGAAGGTTAACCTATTAACCGCCGACGTTCCAGACACAACAGTGACTCTATTGTGTCTGTTAGATATATACAACTACGGTGATTAAAGGGTTAAAGCTTATATGTGATTCTTTGCAAAATAAATAAATCGAACACAAATGCTAATTTAATTAAGATAAATTGTGTATAAACACTTTGGGCCATTCGTTACATGTAAGTCGTGTGTTTTCGACTAAGTAGAAGTAAATGGATTCCGCGAGAGTACAAAGGAAGTTCATGCATTTTTAAATTGAGCCGGAGTCGTAAATAAGTTAAAGTAGTGGTACCAGTATCCCGGCATCATTATACTAATTACATGCAAAAAGTGAAGGAGCCCAGTAATGTAATATCAAATAACACACGTGTCAGCGGTCGTGGTGTCACACTCGAGGTGTGACGTCACACTCCAGGGTTTTCTGCTTAGAATATTCTTTGTGAGGCGACTGACGGTCGCTGCGGTTTCGTAGAGATGGGGCTTTATGTTGGCAAGATGTAGTCGAGAACGAATTTTCAATTCAATTTCTTACCGTGCCATTTTTGTAGCTCTTAACGCGTATTAAGGAGTGAGTATCTATACATAACTTTGCATAATGTTTGTAAAATATGTTGTTGTTGTACTCCAATGTTTACATTATGTGACACATTTATGAGATGGCCTTTGACATTATTTTAAAATTACGAACCCACGAGAAAGCAAAATCTACAATTTATCATCTGCGATATTTGTCACTATACATTTTTAAGCAAAAAGAAATAAATAACCACCATAAATATAAAATAGTTATGTAAAATATATAACAAAAAGCTCTTGCATCATGGTTAAAACAAAAATATCAAAATAAACGTTCAAAATGTTTTCATTACATAATTTAAAATTTCCAGTCACGTTTCGGCATCACTATCGTAGCTGCCTTTGGCGCCTGTGCAAGATTTAAATTAAAAACGGAATTTATGATAAGTATCATTAATATTTAACGAAATATTTGGACTTGAGCCCTGACCGCATAACCTTTTGCCAAAACACCCCTGCAAAACGGAATGAATTATACTCGGAGTATAAAGGGTACAGTGTGTTGCGACCAGCGTCGTAGATCAACGTAAGTTAGCAACGAAATTAGCTGCTCCAAGTGAAATATTACAATTCAATTAGAATACGCTGTTTGTACATTTTCGAGTGACGAAAGGTCTATGGGGACAGAAATGCAAATTATTAGAGTAGCCACTTAGCGAGCGAAAGATTGCTCGATTACATTATCACTATGCTTTGGACATTCCTAAAACAATATTATAGAATGTATTACTACTTGTAAGTAATACAGGCTTGATCAAATGCAAAAGAAAACATTTAACATTTTGGAAAAGAGAAGAAAACATTAAATAGAAAGCGCAGAACCGGGATATCAATTGCTAAAAATGACTTAATCTAGAAGTAAACTGCGTAATTATTTAAGAGTACTTGTTATTTTTATAGCTGGTTGAATAAATTAATAACTAAATTAATTCACATTTGAAGTAGCTTCTTCGGAACTATCCGCAGAAACGCCTTGCAAAACAACAAGGGAAGAATTAAGCACTGAAAAACAGTAAGGATAACATGCCTTTTCACTTTTTAAACAAAAACTCTACTGGGTTTAATTATGGAAGAGCTTTACGAGATTACCATTATTCTGTTTACGTGGCGGATACGGTGAAGCGAGAGTGAACTAAAATATTTTTCAGTGTTTTAAGGTAATGCGTTTTTACAAGGTGCTTTTTATTGGCGTTGTGTTCTTTTAAATTAACAGTCGTAATTCGGAGTCGATAGAATAGGAGTTCCTCATATATATTTAGGACCCCAGGCAAATTATTTTTCAAACTTTGATAAAATATCTACTATGGAATAAAATAAAACAGAGTAACGCAGAAATACGAACTACTAACTAGGAAAGCATCTCCATCACATAACATGAAGGTGCTTGTTTATTGAAAACCAAAATGTACCCTTATTTTTTGCGCGTATTTGTACCTTCGTACACAACAAACTCGGGTTAATTTCTAAATAGCTTAGAAAAGCCTTGCGCGCAAAACCAACATGAAATATAATGAAGGTAATAGTTGTAGACTTAGCGTCTATATCGATCGAATTTATAATCGTAAAATGAATTACGTCATTACATCTTTATTGTGGCGAGGAACCCATCCTCGCCACAATTTAAAAAGATTAACTTTTCCATGTGAGCTTCGTTGTCCGTCTGTTCTATAAAAACTAATCTGGACTAAGACGCCGCCCTAGCAGGTCAGTACGCGGTGCCTGTAACTTTTGAGCCTTCCAATCCATCAATAATACTTGACTAGCCATAGGATTACAGTCTGAAATCCATAATTGA
Organism: Leucinodes orbonalis; assembly: GCA_019425675.1. Lineage (NCBI taxonomy): Eukaryota > Metazoa > Arthropoda > Insecta > Lepidoptera > Crambidae > Leucinodes > Leucinodes orbonalis. The sequence goes on along the minus strand of PQWD01004826.1, from coordinate 59,801 downwards.
TGTTAGGTATCGAGATAAGCTTTTGCAAGACATGCAAGGTTGTTTTTTACGTACTTGACTACTGTTGTTGGCCGCAGATGGTCTTAACAGCTTCAACGGGCAATTGGCTCTCAGCCTTAAGATTTACACAACGCGTCTAAGGGCATCCCAGAGTGGGACACGAACCTCTGCTTAGGGTATTGCGGGAGGGCTGGGTAACCTAGTATATGTTTGCGCATTATAAGACACAATCTTTTCAGGTATATTTATGCAGACGTCGTGTTATACATTATAATTATCCAGCTTTTCCTTAAATGTATTATTTAAATCTTAAAGATCCAATTTAGAATTCCCACATTGACAGATTACATATTCCTATCAATAAACGATAATATAAACACGAGAGCCACCATATCATAATAAGGCAAAAAAGTCTCATAATAAATTAATCCTTTGCTTCTCTATAAGTAAGCTCAAAGCTCACCGAATTAAATATTAATGTTTGTGTAGGTACGTCGTTTACAGAATATGCTACAGGTCAGAGGTCCGTTCTTCGTAACTTTGTGGTGGTTAGCAAGCAACATGAGTAGGTTTGCACAGTACATACCCTAAGGCGTATTTTGGACGGCCTACTTTGTATGAATACGGAGCGTATTTACTTTGTGACTCGTAAATGTTCTCGAAATGACATTGTTAATAAATAACTTGCAAATCTTGTGTTTGTCTTGAAAAAGTTGAGGGCTTTGCGGCTGGGCTCGTGTTTACGTTGTTAGCATTATTTGAATAGTTCATGATCGTGCAAATTACAATTCGTCGATTCGTATTAGCTTGCCGATGTGATTGGATTCTATTTACATTCAAAAAAGTTTAACTACGGTGATTTGTTGAGAAATTTAATAATAATGTATTAATGTTTAACTTTAATGCTAAAAACGTTTCTCTTAGTTTCTCGTAGTGACTAGGTAAGAACAATAGGTTTGTAACAAAAGCTTTCTCGATTTTACAAAATTCTATATAGTTCCGTTAATTCTTGTTATTGAATAAGGGTCCAATGTCTTCAACGTGCAGTAGAGTGTAGTGGGAGGCAATCACATGAAAAAGCCCAGAGTTTGGGCTGTGCGTTGATAGATCATTAATTTTTTTTTTTTTTTTTTATCCTTTATAGGCAGACATTTGACCGCCATCTCACCTGATGGTAAGTGATGATGCGGCCGAAGATGGATCATGCCTGCCTAGAAACAGCCTATTCACTCTTGCCTTGAAGACGGCCAGGTTGTAATGATCGGGGAACACATAAGGAGGCAAAGAATTCCATTCCTTTGCGGTGCGCATTAGGAACGAGGCACCAAAGCGGGCTGTGCGGATGTGTGGAATGTCTACCACGTAAGGATGGAACGCTCGCCTCCGTCTTGTATCCCGATGGTGAAAAGGGGCTGGTGGAATTAACGCGTGTAATTCCATCGCACACTCACCGAAATGTAGCCTGTAAAAAACGACAGCCGTGCAACTCTACGACGATGCTCGAGGCTTTGCAGCTTAGCGTCAGTCAGAGTAGGGTCGCCAATGAGCCGCTCAGCACGCCGCTCAATCGAGTCCAAACAGCCAGTTGGTATTTGGCTGATCCATCCCATAGGTGGCAGCAGTATTCCATACAAGACCGGACTTGGGCTTGATATAATGCTAGAAGCTGTCCTGGGGTGAAATACCGCCTAACCTTGGAAAGGATCCCAAGCTTTTTTGCTGCAGTCTTTGCTTTGGACTCGATATATTGGCCGAAGTTGAGATTGGCAGTGAGATGAACACCAAGAAGCTCTAGGCTATCAGTCACTGCGACAGGTACATTCCGGAAAGTCGGAGCAAGCTCGAATTTGCTCCGTTTGGTGGAGAACAGACACGCCTGTGTTTTGGTAGCGTTGAACGTCACCAGATTAGCATCACCCCAAGAGGAGACTGCTTGAAGGGACGCATCCACACGGCTTACCATGGCCTCTCGACAAGACTGGGTTTCTTCCTTACTGGCCCTTGCATCCGATAAATCTATCCGTAACTGTGCTGTCGTCTGCATACCCAATGATACCGGGCATAAGCAATCATTTATGTGCAGCAAAAATAGAGTTGCGGACAGGACCGATCCCTGAGGAACGCCGGCGTCGATAGGCTGGAGGTCAGAACAGTAGCCATCAATGACTACTCGTATTGACCGGTCACTCAGGAAATCTGATATCCAGGTGCAAAGGCCATCAGGAATACCAAACGAAGGAAGCTTGCTTATAAGGCTAGCGTGCCAAACTCTGTCAAAAGCCTTAGAGATATCGAGTGACACGGCAAGAGCTTCACCGTGTCTCTCGATGGCCTCACTCCATAAGTGTGTGGCATACACAAGAAGGTCCCCAGTTGACCGGCCTCGGCGAAATCCGTATTGACGGTCACTGAGGAGATCGTTACCTTCCAGGTAAGCCAGGAGTTTATTGTTAAGTGCACGCTCCATAGTCTTACAGAGTATGGAGGTGACTGAAATGGGTCGATAATTGACAGGGTCGGCTCGACTACCTTTTTTAGGCACAGGCTGCACGTTAGCAAGCTTCCACGACTTAGGCACAATTCCAGTCTCAAGTGAAAGGCGGTACAGGCGGGTTAGCGGCGGGACAACTCGGGCGCACAGGTACGCAGGACTATTGCTGGTATACCATCAGGTCCACTAGCCTTACTCACGTCTAAAGACCGCAGGATTTTAAGATCTCTCTTTGGTGAATGTACTTCTGCCATAGAGCAGTCAGCACGGGGCGAGATAGATGGAGTTTTCCCTGCAGTAACTAGACGCGAGTTCTCCGCAAAAGCGAAGCAAATAAATTTGCTTTCTCTTCAGCGGTGTGAGCGAGTGTACCATCCGGTTTCAGAAGAGGTGGCAGGGAATGGCCGTGTGAAATTGATTCAACCACTTTTGCAAAGACCAAAACGCCTTACTCCCTGCGGGTAGGAGGCTAGTTTGGCACCAACCTGGCTAATGTGGTCAAATCGAGCCCTGCGTAACGTTCTTTTGCAAATTTTAGCGGCTAGGTTAAAGGCTTTTCTTTTCCGGTATCCGGAGATTTACGTGCTCGAGCTTCAGCCCAAGCCGAGTATGCTGACTGTTTAAGTGCCTCAGCACGATAACAGTCAGCCCCGAACCACGGCGAGCTTTGCCATTCATCGCCACGTCAGATATGGTATATAAAATTCCATACCCTGGCGAATAACCGCGGAAATGGCTTCTGCACAACTCGACGGGTCACTAGAAGAAAAGCAGACCTCACGCCAAGGATATGATGCAAAAAAGTGACGCATCTCATCCCAATCTGCTGACTTGTATCGCCACAACCCGAGGACCACTAGGATTTCTCTCAGTTGGGGAATATACGGATACAGACTTCACCAGACAGTGGTCGGAGGAACCAAGGGGAGCGGTAACCGACACAGAATATCTGTCTGGTTCAGTAGTCAGCAGAAGGTCCAGGCAATTGGCGGTGTGAGTATCGACATCAGGCACCCTGTCGCACAATCTACCAGCTGGGTAAGATCTAGCGTTAGAGCAGTTTGCGCGTTTCTCTCCCCGCATGGTCGGTCACCTGGTATGGGTACAGCCACTCCTGATGGTGTGCATTGAAGTCCCCCAGGATGACTAACTGAGCTGAAGGGTACCGTTCCCGAGCCTCATCCGCTGCCTGACAGAGATAGTCACACAATTGAGTTGTCTCCTGGTTTCCACTGTGCGAGCGGTAGACACAGGCATATAACATTTGTTCTAGGCCAGTATCCACCTGAAGCCAAAGAACAGAAAAACTGGAGTCCTCAAGGTTCTTGAGACGCCTGATACAAATGTCATCACGAGCATACACACAGACACCAGCACGAGGGGAAAACCTGTGCTCTAACGTATATCCGGGGTAGGTGAGGTATGCTACGTCAGCTGGACATCCGATCTGCGTCTCAGTGAGGAACAGCAGCTGCGGTTTTTCAGTCTCGAGATGGTGGTGGACTGGGACGAGATTTGAGTGCAGGCCTCGGATGTTTGTGAGGTGCACTTTCAGCCGCTGTGTAACTACTTTCCGTTTACATTTTCTTCCTGGAGGAGCCTGCCGCGGAGACGCGGGGACGCCCGAACCCCCCCCAGAATGGCTACCTGGTCCTCCCATCCGGTCGCCAACCGGCAAGATAGAGCATTCTGGGATTTTTCGTCAGGTGGCGGGGCAGCCTTTTACTGTCGGCTAGGCAGCTACTTGGGCCCCCAACTTCCTACGGTCGGCCAGCGGCGGCACCGTGCTTCGGATCCGCTACCTCCGAAGGCAGGCCCCAGATGCAGCAATGGCCAGCAGCCAAATTCGGTCACACAGAACACCACAACTGCCCAGACCCATGCTCCTTATTGGCTACTCCAGGCATCGCGCCGGAACACGGCAGGTGCCACTTGGCGACGCGTCTTTGCCTGGAGGGTGGTGACAAGCCACGGCCGAAGCCTACCACCAGAGTACTACTCGTTTAGCACAACCCGGGGGTCACTTGTAGGGTCTCGAGAGTATAGCCTACGGAAGCGAGTAGTGTCAACCCCCAAAAATTATGTCAGTCAGGCAGTCACCTTTGAGTTATACATATTTAGATAACAAAACTTTATTAATAATACCTTCACTTTAATATGTGGTGGAAAAAAAGACTAGTTCTTCATGCATTAGTTTATTTTGGACAATTAAATCGAATGGTTTGCCAAATTCTAAGATTTTCCCTTGATTTTCAGACACTATCTGCATTATATCTCATTTTGATAAAGTGGAACCTTTATAAACTTTATTCGGCACAATAAAATACGCGAGCAACCGATCCCAGTCTCGTAAACGGATCCAAAACCATCCACACTTTACAGTAGTTGGTGAAAATCTTCCAATTTATTCCCATTTCGACTCAGGTACGTGCAATAGAACTCACACGCTGGTTTGTCTGGAAGCAAAGTATGGTACATTGTTGCCAACAAAAGCTAAACTCGTAAACATTTCACCAACAAAGGATACTGTTTGATGCTCTACTTTGTCTACTAACGATTTAAGATACGAAATAGATTAGAATGCTCAAAATACTTATTGTGTTACATTGTTAGTTTGTCGGTGTTATCCGTACTTAGGTCTGAGTTTCGCCCGTTTTAATACGGAACGGTAGAAATTATGGCAACGAGGACTCGTTGGCATAGCGGATAGCACCGTTTGGGGACGATCGTGCCTAATAATTGATTATATTTCTTTATAGATAATAAGGTGATCCAGCATCTCAACACTACCATCTCAGCTCATTATTCGACCTCACCGACGGGCCCGCGCCTACCCGTAAGGGCCGTAGTCGTCCACAAGGGTCTAGTGTGAATTGGCCGACTTCAAGCACAACCTTGAATCTCTTTATAGACGTGTTTCATACGATGTTTTCCTTCACTGTAAGACCGTCGGATAAACGTACATACAATTTCGAAAATGAGATATTCTGTCGCGGATTTCAACGAGCACCTTGCAGTTCGAAGGTAACATTCCACACAAATGAGCCACCGACGATACAGCATACAATGATTTTAATGGCTGCGTAAAATTTTATAATGTGATATTTTACTATAAATGTTGCGCCCTCCGAAATAAGCAGCGACCTAAATTTGACCATCACAAATCATGGTCTAGTTATGCTTATGACTCCATAGCTTTAGATAAACAATTGACAGTGCATCTAACTCGAGAACTAGGACCATTGCACATTATAAGCACCCGCGCTACGTCTTCTTGTACACAATATTAACGGCCCTTTTTCCTATTTCCCTTTTACAAAATTTGTCAGCATATTTATACGCGTCAGTCATGAAAATTAATTGGCATAATTCAAGTATCCTCTAGAGACTGTTGTAATTCTAAATTAAACGGAATGCTCTAGATGTATGTCATATGTCGACATACCAGATTGCTACGCTTACTCGGAGTGTTGTATCCACAAGGGATCTAGCTAGCCTGATTCAGGGTTAATGTGCGCCTTAATCATGTTGTCTTGGATCATATTATCGAAGTCGAAATTTCAAGCGTTTTTTGGCGGTTTTTTTTACGTAATATATTTATTGAATTTTTTATATTGCTTTTCCAAACTCAAAATCATAACATCATTATTCGAAAATTTTTACTTTTCAATCGACATAAAAACATAATTTACATTATTTTTATGACTACCACTGATTCAGCCAAAGTAGTTCTTCTTCTGGAAAAGCCGTCAAGAAACACGTTAGTCACTCTTTTCACCTTTCAAATAATTTATTGCAAAAAAATTGTCACTGGAACATTATGTACCGAGCAAGATCACATATTATCTTCATCCGATAATGTTCTGTAGCCCGTATCAATATACGGCTGGTAAGGAAAGAAAATTTGATTATATTACTATTTGTAGTGTATGACAAGTATTAAGTCGGATGAGCTTGGATTTTAGCACATATTTTAAAGTGATCCAAACAACCCACTTCACATACTCGTGATGCATTAATGATTAGCAAATGTTTTCCTTTGACTAAGCTTCAAGCTTGCCTGCCGCTTTGCCTGTCAACTTATGATATATTTCGGTCGAACTTATGGTATGATCCATCCGATAGCTCATTTAGTGAAAGAACCTATTGCCGTATTTCGTCCTGTCACACGATAAGAAGCCAAAGATATGGACTTACAAATACTCAACTCATTCGCCCAGAAGCGAACTTGCAATTCACTATCAATGGTACGACAGTAGCAGTATTTCACGCATGCGCAGCTCACCTCACTCTAAGTGCTGATAAAGCGGACCCACAATCGCGCCTCTCATTAAGCAAGGGGAAGTGTTTGTAATATTGATTAAACATATACGAGTGCGTATGTTGGCACTTGATTAATTGACAGCGGGTTTGCAGTCAAGGATTATATTGCTGATGGATATACCAATAATTTTTTTCGAAAGGATTTTTTCCCTAAAGCCAGATGGCCTTCATACCTTCACTGTACAAGGTTTACTGGTAACATATGTAACTACAAAAGTATAATACATAATTTGAAACATAAAGATGTCTTTGTAAATACAACCAAAGGTTAATCCAAACTCCATAAACGAATTTTTGTGTTGCATCTAGTAGCTGCATGACGGCGCTGTTGTGCAATCTTACGTAAATTTTTCACAGAACTTATTTTACGTTTTCTTTACTAAAATAAATACAGTTTCATGCAAAATAAATCTATAAGTAATTTTATTTTCAAAATAACTATTTTATATTGGGTTAAAGTGATAACCCAATATAGAATAGTTATTTTGAAGAGAAAAATTTAGACTGATTTTTTAAAGGGCTCAATGGCCCGTTTGCCGCTTTCGGTTGTCATTGCTCAAGTTGATTACTTATCATCGTGGTACTAAAGCTCCTTTGGTATTTTGATTCTAATACGAGTCAAACACGGCGAGACATTTTAAAATTTATTACTAGACCACCTACGCAATACTAAATACCAATCAGAAAGAGTGCTCCATTTATAAACACTAGAACTGTGTCCTTTTTTTCAAGCCGTCAAAGAAACGTCTCGAGATTCTATTTTCAAATTTTAAAACCTAATATGCTAATTTAGATAAAATTTTTCGAATTTGGAATTGCAAAACATTTACCAAACGTCATTAGCAAACCTTAGCTTTGGCGAAATAAAACTAGGTTAAATTAGTGGCGGTTTTTAAATCTTTGGCAGACGCGTTCCTAGTGTATTCTCGAATAACTTATGCAAATTCGGTGCCAATCCCTCGCCGTTCTTACTTACACTCAGTTGATATTGTGACAGACCAAATTAATTTTGACACGAGTTTACTAATTAATGTCGCTCGTAACGTCGCGACGGACAGAGTGAGCGAGTAAAAACACATATTTTATCTTTTACGTTTAATTTTGTAGTGGGGATGTCCATCGATATCCAATGCTTGCACATGGTTTTTTAAATAGATAAGTAATATAAAAATTGAAGAGGAAGGTTTTTATAAGTTTAGTTTAGTATTAGCATTACACCCGTGCGAAGAAGGGGCGGGTCGCTAGTGATTTAATAAAAAGAAATTACGTTACCCAGTTGAACCTAATTACTATTCTTCAACTATCGTACAAACCTGCAACAAAACAAAGAAGTGATATAAATAATTATATTTATTGTAACTGCAAAAAAAAAAATTAACTATATATTCAACATTTTATATGTAAAAAATATACTTTTTTTAACATTAATATTTTTAGCTTCAGACAGTACTATCATGCATACATTTCGCCATTTGTCAGACAGAAGCGATAAATTATTACACAGTTATTAAGGTGAACTGAAGTTATTTAAGTCCCCAAGGGACAGAATATTCTAACTCATGCTTCGTTTTATATGGACGAGACAGGTGCAATAGCATCTGCTTAGAAATAAGTATACATGGTTTAGAAACAATGTCAATGAATGTAGAAAGACTTCGTTGTGAATTATAGATTAGCTTGTTTGAACCTTATGTTCTTAAACACTACAAACATATACAACAATACAAAATACGCTTTTACGATAACAACGTTAAAGCAATGTTATTTGCCACTTTTATCGATGTATTTACTTAATTATTTAGTTATGTTTCAAAATTTCATTTTCTATAAGAAATCGAAAGTGTATCATTATGTAAATACACATACGTGGTCTAATATATATAGTAATATATATATATAGTTAATCTTTCTCAATTATATTCGTTTTCAAAGAGAAAATAAAAACCGAATATACAAACATTTATAAAACTAAGCTAGCAAAGGCAGTATATATTTGAAGGTGTTTTCAATGATTTTCATAGTTTAATGTACCTAAAGAACTATCGGTTTAACAATTACTACGGTGGTTTCAAGCAGGGTCGAAATTACGCATTTCCACTGTATTAGCAGTGTGTCTGACAGAAAATGGTTACATCAGCTGGGAACAACATATACTGTTATAATATTCACTTTGGGCCCTCCCCACCCCCGCGGTCCCTTCCAAAAGCTCTTAATGCCAACTCGGCCTGACCTCATGGCAGCTCCATTAAGCCGTTTATACATAATGTATGAATTTGTTATGCCGTTTGATGTAAAGAAGCTTTAACTCAGGTAGTGCTAGGGTTTCAGATCAATTTTGACTCAACATAAGATGCAGGCCTAAAGTGCCAATTAAATTATAGAGATATTCTGGTAAATAAGTTGAAAGTATTTATTATTTAATGCTTTCCCTGCTTAGTGCACAAGAGAGTGAAATGTCTCGGTGACCATCAATAATTTCGTAAAATATTATCACTGTAAGTTTTTATTTGTGTTAACTGATGTAAGCTAAGTAGCCAAGGTTGGCAGCATAATAACAGCACCAGAACTTTTATTCAAAGATTCTTTGACAAGTTAAAGGTTTGAACTACAGCTACAAGCCCTCCAATATTTAACTAAAATCAATAAAAGATATCATAATATATTTACATTATAAAAAAATTAAACTTCCGATACCAATTCATAAATTCCAGTGCCAAAAATGCATAAGACTGAAAACTCAGGGCAATTTCTATGTGTAATTATTCAATTCATATTTAATAAATATAACGTTGCTTAACATGGTTTACACAATAAGTGTATGCGACTTTTCAAAACAAAAGTTCGTTCTTTTACACACGCGGCGTCTTAGCACTTCACGCAAAAACAAGGGAAAGAAGGTTGAATATTCATGAGATATGAAGAGCGTTAATAAAAGGCTATTAAGGAAAAACTGACTAAATATTTAAAGCCATCAATTATAGCCACGACTGACTTGTTACAACGCTTCGTAAAGTGTATGATGTACTTTTATTGATACGCCAGCAAGCGACGGTTCATTGATCGGCCACTGAACTTGGCCTTTTGTTATTTCTCATTTACATATACAGACAATGTTGTTTGCAAAATAGTATCATAACCTAATTCATCTTTATCTACTATATCGACGGGACATTGTAATTTAATTAAAACTAGCTGTGCTTCGAAAAAACCTAAAATAGGTACGCTAGTCACGCAGCTCACGCGAGTGCGGTCGCCACGTGGAACTACATTTCCTAAATTTTTCTAATCAAAAGATTGATTTGAAAATAAAAGGAGCTTTAGTTTTTATTTTTTACATCAGCTACCTGTCAAAAAAAGCCCCTTCCAAATCTGTCCAGCCATTTATAGATTACTCGGAATAAAAGGACAGGCAGCCAAAAATTTAAAAAAATATATTTTTGCGTATGTTGAGTTTATTAATTTCATATAAATGAAAAAAAAAAAGTTATTTCAATATAATAAACAGACTCTTCCACTTTATATTTATGTTTAGATAAGTATATAAAATTAGGAGTATTTGGTACAAACAGTATTATAATTCAATAAATACTACCCAAATTCATTCAAACTGATATTGACAACTTCCGAATGGTCGCTAACGCACCCTGGTTAAACGAAGAAATACAAATTTTAGGCACCTACTAGAGTTCCATAAATGAGAGCTAAGCTAACATAAAATTTTCAAAATATTTCAAATCGAATACGAAATTTTGGGTTTGGCTGGGTTTTTCATCATGTCCTAAGCAACGCCGCAGTTTAACACAAGAGAAATAAGCTCGCGAACATGATTAACCCATCGAACGCCTGGAAGACACAGATACAATGCACTAGCCCGCTTACCTATAAATATTTTTCTTCTACCCAAAGGTTGCCTGGCAGAAATTGCTACCTTAGCAATAAGGCCGCCTACTTTGTACTTGTCTTTTGTTGTATTGTATTTTTTTTTCTTATGTGCAATAAAGAATTTTCATCTTATCTTATACAATAGAAAACCCATTATGTCTGGCGCCTGAAGGCGTCATTGGCGGTCCAAGGGTTAGGGATTTATAGTTTGAACTATGAAAAAGATTTTGTAAATATCATTTAAATCAAGCCGGTTGGTCCCGCAAACACAAAATAGACCAGCTGAATATTAAATCAGTGACGACAAATTTAGAAACATTGCCGTCAATAAAATAGCTAGAGGAAGTCATACCAGCCAATATTTGTTTAAATTTTGAACTCCTACAATTTCCATTGAAATATATAATATTAATAATAAAATAATCTGTACTAAGAACAACCATTAACGAATGTAAACGTCGAGAAAACCCGATACGGTGTTTTCAAACACCAGCCTTACCGAAACAGGTGCAGTAGTTTGCAGTTTGAAATCTTGCTTTCGTATCTCGTACCAGGTAACGAATACCAAGTTTAAAAAGCTATTTATCATATTCTAGATTCCTTCAGACGTGTATAACGACCACTCAGAAATCTCCGAGGTGTTTCCTAAATGACGGAATGATCACGATGTATGCATCCTTGCATGCGCATTAGCAACGTATATATGCAATTTGTTGGTAGTTCTTGAAACGCGGATCGCTTAGCGAACGTGTCAATTTGGGATAGTTTTTTAAATGCTTACTCAAATGTCGTAATATATATTTCACAGTATGCACAATATCATAGGGTAATTGGTTATTAAGTAAAAAAATGGGTGATTTAGTGCAAAACTTCTAAAACGTTTCATAATAACTAATAATATTAATTGCCATATGCGATAAGGCCGCCCATTGTACTTGATAAAAATATATATATTCTTAATGTTACTTTTTTGTGTGTGCAATAAAGAATGTAATAAATAAATAATAAAAAAAAACTAAACGACTCATGCCTGATGGTTTCCGCATCAAAGTAAATTTTAAATACATTATTAATTTTAAAATCAGAATATACCTCAATAAAATACTATTTTGCTGTATTTGTAATTGTTTAAAATAATTTAACAAAATCAAGCTTTATCGGTTCACGAGTAGCTATACTTTATACCTATAACATTATTCCAATAGTGTACCATTTTCATCAAATTAATAACGCCACTTAAGCAACACACAGTTCGGACTTGTACTTATCATACATAAGCCTTCCTCGGTCCAAGTTATTTGATGCGAACTTGTAAGCTGCTTACACGTAGCCAGTGGAGGGTAATATTCACCAAATTACTCCCGCAGTCAGTCTCAGTACGTAGTTATTTGAATAATTGATGCGTTTCCCGTGAGCTCGTCCAAACATTTGCAATCTGCAATCAAAGGTCCAACTTGCCTCCTCCGACTCAAAGCGGCCGCCCACTTGCATTTTCGTCTGCTACCGTGCAAAACAAAGCAACTGCCAACGTGATTTTCATATTGAAATTGAAATACCACCTTTGGGAAGACGTCCGATAGAGGTATAAGTTAGACATGGCCAAATGTGATTAAACAATGGATTGTGACGTTTTTTAGTTAAGTAATCAAAGAAACCACTACTTATTTCTATGAAAGTCGTATAAGAACGAGTTCTTTTTATGACACATTTGTTAAAGTGCAATGGTAGCGAGGTCAACAAGGGTTTCCGGTTCTATCCTCGAGCAATCCATTTATTTGTGTCCGTGAATATGTTTCTATGTAGGTATATAAATGCCAGGAAATAAGTTCACAAAAAATATAATAAAATAATAATTTTACAGCATTTACGTACTTTTTAATTGTGGTAGTCAATTTTATTAGTCGATTCATCGAAGCAGTTAATTATCATACGTTCACGGCATTAAGAACTAAATGTTTAAGTTTGCTTTGGAACTGAAGCGAACAGGGTAGGGATGTGAACTGACAAATCAATTTATTGGTACATTTTGTATGCTTATATAACATAATGACGTCATAATACAGTTTTAAATGTAAGCATTTTACAAAGCATATGTACCTTACCTACCTACCTTACCTATACCTTTTTACACGATATGTAAAATTTCATCGGGTAAGTTTGAACATTAAAACATTAAACAATAATTTTGTGATTTATCAGACATTGGACCTCTATGATTGTATAAATTAAGGCACTGGCGTGCACAGAGAATATGAGTAGGTTATGCAAATTGAGTGACACTAATCGCAAAAACTTTAATCATAATTTACATTTTTGTCAAATTAAGTGCTGTTTTTAGTCAAGTTAAGTTGGCGAATAAGTTGGAACCCTTTAATATATTAGCGTTTTGCCGGGTTGTTGAACGTACAAAGTATGCACTGCTTATTTGCATATATGGAGCGAACGCCACTGAATTTTAGTATTTTATAATATATGATTTCCGCAATCTAAGTACCAAAGATTATATGCTGTTACAAAGAGAAAGTCACGACATCTTAATTCTAAGACTGAAGTCAACCCTTTTTAAAAGACATCGTAACAGCGTCCAAATTCTTCGTAGAGCATACTCGTAACACGCCGGCGACTTCGGCCTGTGTCACTAACGCGTGTACTGAATTCCAGATACGAGCAACAAGTGACAACAATATCACCCAACTAAAAATAATAAATTCCAACCCTACCACACGACTTTAGAGACCATTCTCCCATGAACAGCCAGGACCTTACAAAGTTCGATGGTTAACAAAATTATATTAAAATTCATAAAGACCTCAGAATTACAGAGACTGAAATGGAATTAATGAAAATCGAGTCATAACAACGGCACTTTTATTGGCGTCTTTGTAAGCTTAATTAATACTTAACTGGACTAAACGAACTAACAAATACCTTCTGGCTTTGTAACAACAGAATTGTAGTTGAATGGAATGAATTAACTTTGTGAATACACTTAGCCATTTAGTTGTTTAATTAAGCTTTCTAAATTGTATTTTGCAGCAAATTATCTTTAGAGCTTGTTATTATTTAAAGCTAACAATCTTTAAAACCTCTCGTGGAGCTGTCTAATTTATAATTGCTAAGTATTAATCAACATTTAAGTACTTAGTGGCATTAGTAACAACTAATATTATTTACCTCAATAAATAAAATAAAACGGGCGAACAAATACGAGTAAACTATGAGTGTAGGTACCGTTAACTTCAGTTTGCAATGAGAAGAATGGAGAAAGACAATTCGCTCTACCTATATAGCTAAAGGTTATGTTTGACGACGACGACCAACTTGGTGTAATGGTTGAGACATCGGCAAATACACCAAGAGTTCCGCGTTCGAACCCCGGGCAGTTCAAACATGTGTGTGCATGAACATGTATGTTTGGTTGTTCTGGGTGTTTTCTATGTATAGTATGTACGTATTCACAAAAGAGTAAATGTATGTATGTTTAGTACCCATATTATAGACTAAATGCTTAGTTTTGAACATTTTGCATTTGGCTTTTAATGACTTTCATAGCATCACTGGCAAAGCAACCAGCGCCTATCACTGAAGGCTGAACCTTAATAAAATGGTTTGGAAACCAAGCCCGCCATAATTTTCACACCGCATTGCATGTTAAAAATTCAAAAAGAACATTGGTACGTGGCGGTATTTAAACCTGCACCCTCCAGATCGTAAGGCAACAGTCCACGCCAATGAGCCACAGACGCTCTATTAAATTTGTATTAAAATTCAATAACAGAAGGGTTCAATTATAAAAAAGATACCTATACGGGTATGCCGCTGAAGTTCTGATTCCAGGTTCCAAAATTTTTAAAAATTCGACACCCTTCCGTTGACTTAATTTTGGGATAGTTCCATTATTTTTATTATTACTTTTACTGGACGTTCACCTGATGGTCAGTGATCCGCGTTGCCACGACAGAGCGGTTTTAAAGATACCAACAACTGATACACAGTTCACAGTACTTTCACGATCGTCAATTGAGCGAGCTAGTCGCTACGGTATCAAACTCTTGGCGAATCCCCTAACATTACAATATTATGAACTACAGTGTAAATTTTCAGCAGCCATCTTTTTCTGTGCATTACATTACGAAGTTCACTAAAACGTCAACTTTGTTTTTGTTGAAGATTTTTCACAATAAATGATACGTTAAATGGAATTTCAATTGGGGCCATGTTTTAAAGGGCAATTTGTAAGCGATACCTAGGTGTCAATTAGGATTCGGAAAGGTTTCGGGTTTTGGAACTTTATAGTTGTTGGTATGGCAATCTGATTTACACTACAAGGACTTTCATTTTGTACTCTTTTGCCTATCCTCTGTTACCCTTAGTCCATGCATACAAATATCACTCAGCAAATATATAAAAACAGATTTTAGGATTCCGTAGCCAAATGGCAAAAACGTAACCCTTATTAGTCATGTCTGTCTGTCCGTCCGTATGCATTTTTTCTCCGAAACTTTTAAAAATAATACTGTTAAAGTTTGTATGTATTTTTTTTTTGATGAATCGCTATAATGTGTTCGGAATCTTTAAAACACGTTTTTTGGCGTACCCCATACTTTGAACTGAAACTCATTGAAATTGTTCAAACCAAATTTCATTTTCATGGTAGATATCGATCGAATCAGTAGATTTTTTTATACGTCATAAACGGTGAACCACTATTTCCTTTTAATTAATCTGTAGTAGGTGCCTAATTAAACTTTTTATTAAGGTTACTTACTGAAATCTTCATAAGCGCTTGGCCAATTTTTATTCAGTCTTTAATCATGTTATGAAAACCCACACGCTGTCCTAATGTCAAAATGTAATGCCTGCCCATGACACATGCAGTGGTGAAGGAAAACGGTAGATCAACCTATTGATAGTTATTCTTTGTTGAACCTATTGCGCCTGTCACCAAAGACATCAAGTGATACGTCTCACACAAAATGTATTTACCTATGACCGCGTCAAAATAAACACCGTGATGTGATATAGATTACCAGAAACTTACAGGTACCGATGTCTCATTTTGTATTTATACCTTATGAAATTATCAATAAAATTGACAATACACCTCAATAACATTGTTAGGGACAAATATCATTCGTCACCGTTCGTTTCCAGCGATCGTTCCTTCCGCGTGCGTGCAAATTATGGAACGACCTCCCAGCCTCGGTGTTCCCTAATAACTACGACATGTCCTTCTTCAAACGAGGTTTAAAGAGAGCCCTTTCCTCTTGATAGGCAGGCATGGCTATGCCCTTAGCATTGCAGTTGTCCATGAGCGGCGGTTACCGTTTTCCATCAGATGGGCCGCCAGCTCGTCTGCCTACATAAGCAATAAAAAAATAAATAATAAAAATCATCTTTAAAACCATTTAATCGCAGAACAAAAAATTTAAGCCTACATACCTAACATGTACATGTGTGTGCTGCATTGGTGTATGCTAAATAGACACTTTAATATGATTAATGTGTGTGTTAGAACACACCAACGCAATGCTGAAGACGCATGAGTGGTGGTAGAAATTAAATCAATAAACAATAAATCAAGCTTTGTATACCGTGCCCAAACAACATTTCTTAAATAATATATAATATTATGGGGAACTATTCTTTCCATTTTCCGTGGGCAAAATTACAATAGTCTTTTCTTCCCGTCGGCATCCCAACCGCTCGACCCTTAAGTGGGAATCTCGAATATTCTATTAACAAACTTAATTATCCATTACACAAAGAAAATCCGGTAAATAATCAAAGCCTTGTTCCACGAAACGGTAGGAACAACTGTCTTAAGCAAACGGGTCTTAACCTATTTAAAGATGGGGAAAAACTCAATCTGAATAAAGACTGCCACAGTGATTTAAGCTTTGCCAAAATGGAAGAAGGATTAAGAAGGTCACGATGCTGACATAGTAGGATTACTCCTGGGTGCGTCCTCAGCAAATAAATGACGACTTTACACAAGGAAATATTGAACGTTCTGGAAGTGAACCTGTGTTGATGATTACTTGTTATATTAAAATCAGATTTTTTGGTAACGTTATTAATGATTATGGTAACAAATATTGAAGAGGCCAATGATGTTTTTCGTCGTAGTGCAAGTCTACAATTGGCATACCAGTCTTTAAAATACGTATTTAACTAGCGTACCATCGATTAATGTAATGCACAGAAAATATTAACGTAGATGAGACATTTTGAAATTTCTTTAAAGAAATTTAAAAAAATGCATCTGGAAGTCTATATCCTGACAATTTTATATTTCCACCCTGAACTCTACATTAATTATTTCAAATTGACCTAACTTAAATAATTCGCAAAAAATAAAACTTGCGCGACCAAAAATTATCAAACTATTAAAATCTATTTTCCATCAAATGAACCACTAGACCGAAATAAAAACAAACAAATACACAAAAAAGGGAAACCCACATTTGACATCGCAAATAAATAACCAGAGTATTGTCCAATGCCCTAACTGGAATAATAAAAGTAAATAACACTACATGTATCACTTCCAGACGTTTTAACGGTGGATTTTCCGCGGAATATCCGTGCAAATGGGCTTAGCGTCCCGCGAACACGTCAATAAATCTGACACTTGTCAGCTAGGACTTGCTTATTCTCCCTTCGATTTTACTTTAGAGACCGAAAAGTTCGTGTTTGTGTTCGGCGAGTGCGGGTACTGAATATATTCTATCGACTGCGGACTCAAATCTCAGTTGAAAAAAAAAACACGTTATAAAATAATTTTATGGGTTACTAGCTTTTATGTGCGACTTCGTCCGCGTGGAATAGTTACTTTAACCTAACGCTCTCTTTTTCGTTTATATAGGCGAAGTAAAACTGCGATATCTCATAAGATACAAATTTAAGTTGAATGATGTAAAGGGCAATTTAGTTTAAAATTAAGTAATTGTAATAAATAAAGTATTTATTTGGATAAGGATTATTATCATATTTATGAGGGTGTTTACCTTCGCAAATGATGCATTATTTTAGATTTTTTTTAGAAAAAAATAAATTATAGGGAGCTAAACTTCAAAGATAGACATATGTAGTCGCGGACTTTTTTGTAGACCTTTAAAAGGGGAACAATGCTCTCATACGCATACGCAGCGCAAGATCCAAGCATGAAAAATTCCCCCCGATTTTGAAACATTCTTCATTGCTGCTCCGTTTCTATTGCTCGTAACGTGATGATATTTAGCCTTCCTTGATAAATAAGCTATCTAACACTGAAAATATTTTTCAAATCAAACCAGTAGTTCCTGAGATTTGCTAGTTCAAACAAACAAACTCTTCAGCTTTATAATATTAGTACCTATAGATTAGCAGTGATCCTTTTCACTATTATTGTTAACAGTAAAGTGTGTTTGGTAAAACCAATTTTTGTT
This sequence comes from Leucinodes orbonalis, assembly GCA_019425675.1. Taxonomy (NCBI): domain Eukaryota; kingdom Metazoa; phylum Arthropoda; class Insecta; order Lepidoptera; family Crambidae; genus Leucinodes; species Leucinodes orbonalis. Next base: position 41,675 of record PQWD01004826.1, on the reverse strand, counting down.
GAGTTAAAAGTTCGAAATATGCTAATAGGTTAAAAAATGGTTTGATAACAAAAAAGTTTATTTATTTATTTAAGTTCTGGCATTTATACTTTTTAATTATATAAATATGGTATAATTTTCAAATATCAAATTCAAAACGCATAACCACAGATCTAGATAGCCCGACAGCGACAAATTCAATCGAGAAAAAAAGGCATCGAGAATTTCTTTATAATATGAGTAACAATAAATGCTCGAACCCTTATATTGGTAAATAATTTATATCAGCAGTTTTAATCAGTATATCTTAAAATAAAATCTACAAATACATCCAAAATAGCACGCACGTGAGGATTTATTGATAACTGCGACATAATTATACGAGTAATTAGCGATTGCGTTACAATACACCGACGCCGAGTGCATTTCATCGTTCAAGTATTTACACAGCACTGGAGCGACACACAGTATTAAAGTAATTACTTTTGAACAGCGTTCATTAATTGTGGGTCAGATTCTGCGGTGAATTGGGCGATGATTGAGGGCCTGTTATTGTTTCGCACTGCACCTACTCTGACATTTCGCGGAGCTATAAATGAATTTGCCAGTTTGTAAAATACTGCAAACTACAATGTTTTCATATTTCCGTGTTTTATTATTTTCTACCCCAAGAAGAGCTTCTAAGAGCGTCGGTGGCTCAATGGTATGGACTGTTGCCCACCTTCCGGGAGGGCTGAGGTTCAAATCCCGCCACGTACCAATGTGTTTTCGAATTTTCGAAATTATATGCACGTAATCCGACGCTCATACGGTGAAGGAAAACATCGTGAGAAAAACTGCGCACGCCAACATAGAGATTCAAAGGTTGTGCGAGGAGTCGTCCAACCCGCACTGGGCCCGCGTGGACGACTAAGGCCTAAGCACGCTATACGGGTAGGCTAGTGCCCCTCCTAGTGGGGACGTTTATTGAGCTGGTGACGATGATTTATTTTCTACGCAACCAAATGAGGACCTTGTTAGTAGAGTGAACGCAATAATAAGAATCACTTATATATCTGCGCAGAAGACATAGAAGAGCAGAAAATCTATTGACCAATCGGCATACCACACGTACGGCGCGTCTTCTTTCTGTGCTGGTATTGGTCAGTCATGTCATGTTAAGCAGTTGCGCAAATGAGACGGATACTTGGTACACTACACTGCTATGTAGAAGTAGATTTTCCCGTTGTTGTTTTCTCAATGTTTTATAGAAAGGGAAAGGGAAGCGTAGGGAAATAACTAACATAAGTTATTTCCCTACGCGATACGATCCGAAACGAGTCATCAACATAGCCCACTATATTACCATGTTGCAGTGGTAGTGGCACATAGCGCGTAAAACTGACAGGCGGTAATATTCTCGTATGGCGTCTAGGTTACAGGAAAAACGGAAGATCACCAGATAAATTAAAAGAAAACGAATATAAATAATCAAATATTCACTGACGTTTACATGGCGCCATTTACCCTCATATTAAGGGAGGAGCTTGTAATCAGGGTACTTAATAACTGACGAACATTCTTATAATATATATTTGTAAATACACTCAGACCATGACAAACAGACATGTTGATGCACATAAATGTTTGTAATGCCCGATGATCGAACCCAGGATCCTTGTTGTAGTAGCCGACGTCTCGACCATTACACCAAATTGGTCGCCAGATGGATCGATAGCCTGTAAGGTAGAAAATGCTAGCGATCGGTCCTCGTAATAATAATAAGGAAAGGCCTTCGGTCACTAAAAATATAAGACTGGAATGATGATGATGATTGTGTCCGTCACCCTCATCAGCCTTTCACCATTTTTTACTCGACGTAGGTCTATCCCATTTTGCGACAGATGTTTTAAGCTACCGCATACCTTATTCCTTTGCTAATTCAATATTAATATGCAAGATCCTGTAAATTATATCTACCGTTTGATTGCTCCTCCACGAGACTGATCGTTTATACTTCTATTATTTAAATTTTCCGATAGCGAGTTGCAGGCGGGGCATCATTAGCGTTTGCATGCGAGCCTTACGGCACAACAATTTAAGGTATCGTATTGTTACGGTTATTATCGGCAGCGAATCTTAATTAAATACCTTAGCGTTCGTTTAATATTAGATCATTAAAACCACAATGTTCGAAACTTACCTGCTTTCGGAAACTCGAAGTTGTATAAACAAAGGGAAGTTTACGGCATAAACTTTGAACCCTACCTATGTCAGCTTACAAGTTATAACTTCTGATTCTAATTAAAAATTTAACAAAGAGGATAACGGTTTCTCTCAGGCAAATCGAAAATAATGGAGATTGTATCGCGAATCTGGCTAAAGGTCGAACAATTAGCGGGAAATTTAAACTAAGCTGATGGACAGCTTTGACAGGAATATTACGAAATACATATTTATCATTACGTCAATTAAAGCCCGCTCAAAATAAATCGGTACCATTTTACAAAGAACTTGGCTAATTTTATTTGGTCAGATTAGAAATCTTGAAGACAAAAGTGGGTAAGCAATATTATAGCATTTTAAGGTTTGTCTCCTGACATATGTAAAAAAATACTTATTTTACTTTTATTAAAGCTATCCTTTTAAATCATGCCAACCACAATGGAGATTGACCCGGTTTGAGTGATGAGAGTGACCCGGAGATCGATTGAGACCCGGAATGGTGATTAACAAATAGCAATAACAAATGGACGTAAAATATTATTAGTTCGAAATATCAATAAATAGTTATCATATTTATTTATTTTGTGTCTTTATACTTCAGAAACAGAAAGTTTACTAATTAAGAACATACAACACATTCTCAATATTTTTTGATAGATAGGATATGTTTTACTTTGGATTGTGGTTTTAGGGTCATTCGTATATCTGCAATTCATATGAGTTACACTCCTCGCAGGAGGCATTAACTCGCTTTAAAATGGTAGTACAAACAAACACACAATCAAAAATGCACAAAATGAATTTTATGTACAAAGTTCTCACTTCCAATAATAAATGTTTGTCACTAAAATAAAATAATCCTGAGTTACTTCCATTCGAACAAATTGTAACGTGGAACAAGCAAAAAAGTTAAGTACACCCTCTAAGAGCTCTTATTTATGAACTGTTACAGAAAATGGAAAACAAAACGGTATTTCGCGGTTTTCAAACAGTAGTTCGCAAAGCTGCCATGGCGTTGCTACTTTGTCAACTTCTGCAGTTGCAGACGAGCGTTTTAAAACAAACTGGGAATTCAATATTTGACGTCGAGCTCCCTTTTGAAGTCGCGCTCGGGTAACTTGTAACATTTAAAAGACAAAAAATTGTTAACTCAGCACGGAAAATAAAATAAACACACCTGGCGGCGCAAAATGGAATGGAAAAAGCGCGAAAGGAAGTCCGAGTCCTGCTGCATCTGTAGACACTAACTAAAAAAAACGTTTAGCGTAGCGTGCGGCGTTTTAGAATGAACGACTTGAAGGGCACAAATATGTTAGTGTACGTATACTTTATTAATATAGGTAGGTACGTACTTACTTCTACACTTACGCTTACTTTTATATATGTATGCATAGTATAGCAGAACATTCGGTCTATATATCAAAATAATGATTGTTCTAAAATTTAAAAAAAATATATATTATATAGTAGACCTTAAAACGTGGACTGCAGTCGAACCGGTTTTGAAGAAGTGTTGTTAAACTTGTTAGAACTGGTATAATACGAAGATAGATAAAAACCGTAGATAAGATTTTACTTTTTGTTTTACCTCTAACTTATAAAAATTGTGTAAACGATGAGAAGTCACAATCTTCAATATGCAATAAACCTGCTTTAAATAAATAAAGAATAACAAAAGTAAAAAAAAAAAGGTGTTGTTTAGTTTTTGTATATCATTTCATATTAGTATTAATCATATTGAATGTTTGTAATGACTAGTGATAGTATGTATAAGAAAACAGTAAAACAGTTTCCACAAGAGATGTTTATTCTTTCACACTTTACAAGAGAATTCCCAACCTGCACGCTTACACATCAGTATTTATACCTTTTATCGAAGTCAACATTATAATTTACTAAATAATCAAAAAGTATTCATAAAGGTGGTGCCACTTCCGTTTGAAATAAATGTTATATTGAGACTTTTACATTTCGATAAATTGTCACAAAATATTTTAAATAGCAGCAAAGCCATTTTGACACTCAGTTTAATATAATACAGTAATTTCATTCATTCTAGCGAAAAGCTAATACTAAGCGGAAGCTTTAAGCCCCAACTATTAACATTTCTTCAAATCAAAGATGGCGACACTTAAATTTGAAGATCATGTTTACGTTAAATACATTAGACAATTTTAAACACTCAAATATTGAATACTAACACTCGGCCTTTCCTGATAAATGCATTACGTACTCGTAATTTTAAAGCGACACTGTTAAATGTCATTATTATGACAAATTTACGGAAATACATGAGATAATTTTCTACGTTCAATATGTATAACAACACTAGATAAATACGAGAGAAATACCATGAACATTGAAACTTGGTTCACATTTAATAGAACCTTACAACCATTTTAGTAAGAAAGCAGATAGGTACGAAAGTGTTTCGCACAAAAACCAATATAATGAAGCTAAATCTGACCTTTGCCCAGACGGTTTCGACAGCTCAAGAGCAATATAAAAGGCGTTGGATTCCATAGACTGGTTTCACTCTGCGTTCGGATATGTGCGTAAGGATCTGGGCTGTCCTACCTGGCTGTTTCGTTAAGCTACCCTCATTTTTTATTGTTTCTTTTAGTTGTTCATTTTGTTTTTCATTTTTTAAAAGATTTTCAGGTATTCTGTTTCGTTATTTTATAAATAATTTAATTTAAGAATAAGCTTTGGCGTTTTGTTAAATTCGTTTTGTTTTTTTTTAATAAAATACCATTTAAGAAAGGCTAATTTATAAATAATTTATTTAAGAATAAAGCTTAGGCGTTTTGTTATTCGTTTGTTTTTTTTATATAAATACCAACTTTAGAAGCTAATTTCAGAAGTGGGATAGTGAAGCAAAACGACCACGTATTGATAACGAGACGGATTACGCTTGATTTTGTTGCTGGTGTGGCGCCGAAGATGTCAGGTAGGTCGTGCAGGCCACGTAGAACGTTCAACTGTGAACGTGAAAGGCGTCGTTCGCGTGAAAAGATCGCGATCTAGGTGCACGGCAGGCCGTCGGTCATGTAGTGATTCTGAAGCGTGCTTTCGCGAAACCTGTCCGCGAGAGCAGAGGTAGGGTCGCGAAGTAGGTCACGTGACCGAAGGGATGATGCCCCGCGTGAACGTTATCACAGCGAAGAATTAAACGTACCCGCCTATCGATGATACTAACATTACCTTCGGTATTAGGTTTCCATTATGACGCGTCTTACTGCTATTGAGAAAAATCACTGCGCAAATACTTCTGCCTTTCTCAGACTTTGTCACGACAAATAAACAAAAACAACTTTTTTGAATCTACGGCTGCCGTGACTTAGTGTTAGAAATAATACAGTTCGCGTACACCACTGCTCAATTTCTTACGCCAAAATCGCGCAATGATCAGCAAAGTTTAGTTTGTGACACGGAAAAATCGAAAATACCACGAATCTATAAAATTGTTTCCGAAACGCAAAGTGCTTGCAAACGCTTTAAAATCGTTAGCAACGTGTAAAGTCCTAATACTTATTTGTTTCTAAGTTTGACCCCACGATACACGATATTTGAACAATGTGCGAGGAGGTAGATCGTGCGCCGAAAGCCAACGGTTGGAAGCGAATTATGAGTGTTGTCTCGTGGTGGCTTCATGCTTAAAGGTGATGCTAAAATATGGTTGGAGTTGAAATGGGTCCACCAATGAACGATCAGGTCCAACTTTAATTATAAGAATTTTAAATGCTTTGTGTCCCGAGAAATTGGATTATGCTAATATTTTTATTTAAGCAATGAACACCACATAGACACAATACTCGAGCTTATGCAGAGTACGCGCCGTATAATGTTGCGTTAAAAAATTGTTAAGGGATAAGTAAAGCGAACTAATAATGGGTTGCTTATCGCGTAATCCGCGTATTACGGATGCCGCAAGTGCGTGCAGCAGCCGCTAATGCTAATCTGCGCCGCGAAACTTGTTACGTTTCCTTCAATTTACATGAGCCGATCAAAAATAAAATAGAACGTACGCTACTTAGCAGCAATAAGAAACGCGTTCAGCCAATACGGAGTACGTATAATTGATCAGTCTCACAAAGCCCCGCTTGAATAAATGTTACCTTTGTGGGCAGAGAGGTCAACTGAGTCGTAGTTGCACTATAAAAGCAAAAACTCATTTAATTCGACTAACGCCGGTGCCTCTGACTCAAAATTCGAAATCCTGCACCTTTTGTAAAAAACCAGGCCATAACAGAAAACGAGTTGTTTTTTGCTAAAAATCGTTCAGATCAGGCGTAATACACGTAACGTTAACTTGTGCGCAGAACAGTCACAATACGGTTTCGGATACAAACATTAGTTACTGCTGTAGTTGATGGGGTCCTATGGATGCGCTTATAGATTAGTGGGGCTTTGGGTGTATCTTTGATCTCTTCTGATGTGTTGAAATATCTCACTTGTCGGCCTAGAGCCAGCACATTGCCCTTTGACAGGAATTAGCAAGACGGGGGTTTCGTTGTCACTTCATACGTCACTGTCCAACTATCGAGTAAGCGATATTTCTATAGAAGCGGACCGTCATCGTGGTACTGCTGAAGTGTATGAACACCTGCCATTATCATCGGTAACAGACATACTGGATCGTCAGGGCATTGTTTTTATAAGAATAACATTCGTAAATATTTAACTTATGAAACTGACGGTCCCTGGTGTAAGTCATGCACGTAAATATGAGTGAACTTCAAGGTCAACACACTCCCTTCAGGGTGACGATCATAGAAAATGAATAGACGTAATTACGGAGTTTTACTGATTTTCTTATTTGGGCCAGGCGTCACTACAGTAAAGATCTGGTAAACATGAGATTAAAATTAAACAAGGCAACGCCTGTAGCGTATCGCCATACAGACTTTCTTATGAGAAAAGCTTAGGGTACGTAAAATTATAGTGATTTGTTAGATAAGGGTATAATCCGAGAACTCACAATCAGAATACGCGAGTCGCAATAAACTTCTTCGTTAAAAAAGAAAGACGGCTTCGGACAGATATGCGTAGACTTCAGAGCGCTCAATCGTATAACAGTAGGGTCGTTATCCCTTCACTGATAGATGATGCATATAGATCGATTGGAAATTACTCATACTTTTCAAGCCTCGATATGGCCACAGGATTTCACGAAATTCCCTAGATGAAAGTCCATACGCTTTAACTGGGTTTCGTCACACCGAGGGTGCATTTCGAATATTTGAAAATGCTTAACGGACTTACTAATTCTCCCATATTTACCAGCGTATTAATAAATAATACACTACGCGAGCTTATAAGTCAGGGTCAGGTTGCTTAGTCCTACGTCGATGAGTGCTTATTATGACCGTTCGAGCGTGAATGTAGGTCTGCACAACTCTAGCACCAGGTACTTAAACACTCACTGAAGGCTGGGTTTTCAATAAACTTACGAAAATTGCTCATTTTAGTAAATGAGGTTGAGTACCTGGGCCGTATCATAAGTCACGGTCAAGTAAAAACGCAAGTCGCACATAAAATAGAGGCTCTGGTTTCATGCACTACCCCCACAAATGTAAAACAAGTGAGACAATTTTTGGGCTTAGGCGGGTACTTTAGCGATACATAAAAGATAACAGCTATCAAAACTAGTTGATTTCGCATTTACGAAGAAGGGCCGTGTTATTCAACTGGGGCATCGGGAAAAGGCGAGGCAGAGACTGTTCGTATGGAGCTTATTCAACAGTTAACCAACGCAACCTATACTCGCTATATTCGAAGCCTAAATATGACACAGAGGTTCACGACCGATGGCAGCAGTTCAGGTTAGCGGTGCGTGCTTCTCCAAACACTGAAGACGGTAAGAACATGTAGTTTCTATTTTCAGCAAGGTTACACAAGGAGGGCCGAAAAATTACACTCGTATGGCGCTCGAGACGTTAGGGCAGTCGTAAACCCTCCAAATTTTCGTCTTAGCTATGCGGTTTACGTTTTTAAAATAGTTACCGACTGCACCGCTCTTAAGCTACTGAGGGCGAAAGAAGACTTATTACCCAGAGTGGCGGCGTTGGTGATTTATCTTCAGTATTTTGACTTTCAATTGAGTGATAGGAAAGGAGGCCCTGATGCCGCACAGCAGACTATCTGCAGCCGAATCCACCAGCCACAGTCAATTCAGGTAACAAGACATAAAACGTGGGCTCAGATAGCTCAAGCAGCTGTATCAAGAGACGCAGACGCGCTGCTGCAACAACTGCAAAGAGGGTAACCTAGACCCTCAAGTATGAGGCCGCGAAACGACCTACTCTACTATCGTTAAAACCTGTCGGAGAAGATAAACGTAGGCTTCTTGTTATATTCCGAAAGGACATAGGCTAATGTTTATTCCGGGTATTCCCTGACGAACCAACGAGCACATAAATGCAGATAAACAATAGATCTAATTTTAAAGCATTTTTGGTTTCCGGGACTGCGTTCTTGTTAGGAAGTAGCATTGCACATTGCATTATCTGTATCTCAAGGAGAGTGTGCTGCGTTCTTCGAAAGTGAGTGTTCATTATATTTCTATTTGTTTGCATTATAATGAGTATGCTAAACATTTAGACGTGTGTCGCTTGGCGTTTGTCGCCTAAACCTTTAGGCGTGTGTCGCTTGGCGTTTGTCGCCTAAACAATTTGGCGTGTGTCGCTTTGGCGTTTGTCGCCTAAACATTTAGGCGTGTGTCGCCTTGGCGTTTGTGCGCCTAAACATTTTAAGGCGTGTGTGCCTTGGCGTTTGTCGCCTAAACCATTTAGGCGTGTGTGCGCTTGGCGTTAGTGCGCCTAAACAATTTTAGGCGTGTGTCGCCTGGCGTTATTCGGCCTAAACATTTAGGCGTGTGTCGCTTGGCGTTTGTGCGCCTAAATTTTCAGGTGTGTTGCCGTCTTGCATGAATGCGCCTTAATGCTCGGGTGAACGGAGTAAGACAACGCGTGGGAGTGAAGTCGATGGGACGCCAACTACTTTACTCTTTCGTCAAGTTTATTTTAAATGGATGACTGTGTGATGATAGTGAAAGGACCAATAATTTATAAACTGGCCTCTTTTACGTTATGAACGGTGAATGCAAAAAAAAAAAAAAAAATGTCATAAGACAATCAAATGTGTTTTAATTATAGATGATGAGACGATGATAATGAATGGAATAAGTACTGGAGCAATATAGCACGGGAATGTTAGCGGCCGCTTTGGAGGGCGATGACGATGCAGTGGCTGGTCTAAGACCCTAGTGGCATGGGATTATCCATGCTCTCCTGGACGACTAAGAATGATGATCTCAGCGAGGAGCGGCGAACCTTCAAGGATAGGCCGAATAAGGCTAAATTGAACCTTTGACAGACGGTTGACAGGCTCAGAGCATACTAAAAGGGCGTTGGATTCCATAGACTGGTTTCACTCTGCGTTCGGATATTGTCGGCGTAAGGATCTGGGCTTTGTCTACCTGCTTGTTTCGTAAGCTACCGCTCATTTTTTTGTTTTCTTTTTACAGTTGTTCATTTTGTTTTTCCATTTTGTTAAAAGATTTTGCCAAGGTATTCTGTTATCGTTATTTTATAAATAATTTAATTTAAGAATAAAGCTTTGCGTTTTGTAATTCGTTTGTTTTTTTTAAATAAAAATACCAGCTTTAGAAGCTAATTAAAATACATTAATTTAAGAATAAAGGCTTGGCGTTTTGTTAATTCGTTTGTTTTTTTTATAAAATACGCACTTTAGAGCTAATTATATATTATAAAATGATATACATATTTTTTTTATTCAAAGCTAATAATTGTTATAAAAACTTTGTAACATATGCCGAATTGTTTTCTGTAGCATTTCATGGGCTTGCAACTCTTTGTTGGCACAGAGAAGATAAAGTTTAAGTGGCACGCGATAATTGATGTTAGTTACTAAAGTGCGCAATTTAAGTCTTACAACATGATATCAGATTTTAAATTTATACCCACTGTGGCAATGTTCAGTTTCGTTCTTACAAGTTTATTATGGAAGTCGCTGGATTAAAGCTTTGGTTTCTATTGAGTGGAACGAGAGGTATATGTGTCGAAATTATGTAAAAATAACAATGGACGACGTATAAAATTAGACAACTTACATATCTACACATATAAATACAATAGGAGCGTCTGTTTTTTAATGTTATAAGTGCACAGGACGGTCTGGACGCTCACGTGATGGTAGTGATACGCCAGACCATGACAGAGCGGCATTAAGGTGACGCAACCAACTGATATGACTTATTATCCTCCATCACAAAACAGATGTTAGGTCTCTTATACCGGCGGTAATTTTATAGCTACGGTCCCGTTATCCCGAAACACAAAAGTGCATAACTCCTGTTTCACCGGATGATTTCTTGGCTAGCTGGCGGTGTGTACCTAGACGACTTAGTATCGAGTCCTAGCCTATCTAGTAATATTGGAGTTATCGTTTTTCACTAAATGTTTATAAATTAAATATAATATACGAAGCATACGCATAAAAAAATTGTTTGTCTTTGTTCAGGGTAATCTCCGAATCGGCTGGACCGATGTTGACGAGACTTTTATTAGATAGTAGCTAATGTATTTTGGAAAACTAAGGCTACCTTTAATTTACGTTTGGCAGCTTTAACTATAGTTTATTGGCTATAAGCACATTATTCATGTGTTGTTTCGTTGGGTTCAAATATAAGATCTAATTAAGAGGAAAAGCAGTTTTTGACTATTATTAATTAGAATTTTGGTAACAAACTCGTGAAAACGAGCACGCGCGGTGAAAAAAGTTCATCTCTCCACGCGCCGTCTGAAAGTTTGAAATGTTTGCACATAACTATTACAAAACTTGCTAATATTCTGGAGGCGACCGCCATTGGTGTAATGGTAAGACGTCGCTACTACACGGATCGTGTTTTTGTACCGAACTGTACAAACATTTGGACGCATGAACATGTTTGTTCTTATTAGTTTGGGTGTTTGTACGGGTAAGTATGTCCATCCATATGTACCCATAACA